>SNQJ01S0218853.1:4981-15264 GCA_010110895.2 Picea sitchensis
GTGCCCCACTTTGATCGCCTCTGCTTCTATGGATGGCATGGTGAGAATTTGTAGGGACACAAATTAAATATGACATATTGATTACAATAAAGAGTTCTCGGGATCAGTCGGTAGAGGATTTGGGATTGTTGGAAATACGTGTTAGTGGGGAGGCAACTGGAATTTAGGTTTTAGATAATTATCATCCTTCAAAAGAGAGATATGTCTTTTGCGCTAAGGATACATCAGATGAATCACAATGTCGGACATTGAACAAGAGCCTGGAACAAATTTCAACCATGATGAATGGCATAGATGATTGTATACATGAGATAGATTTGCAGATGACAACCAGGTTTTGGCTTCTCTAGAACAATATTTCCTTTTGAATGGCTCCAATTTTCTATGTGGATTGGCTAATTCTACAACATTAATACAAATTTTTGATCTCTATGCATTTATTCGGGTGACAGACACATATTTTACCTTATCATACAGTTTTGAAGCAGAGAAGTTGCTTCTAGGAATTATAGCCGAATGTAGTTGCGATTTCTTGTCTGCCAAGATGCCTAAGGCAGTCTTGTGATGGTTGTTTCGTCAAAACGAGATCAAAGAATTTCTTATGGCACATATTCTCAATTTGTGTAGATGTATTCGTAAAAAAATATAATGAACTGGGATTTGAAAGAGAAGATGATTTGCACAACAGAAACAGTAATTGTCTGCACATTGATATCAGTGTACTTGCGGAATTGATAGAGTAAGAAGATTGTGGTACATATTTATTTGTATTATTGCTCAACCAGATGGTAGATAGACACGCGCATAGATAATTTACAACATGATAAATCTTTTCCTTTAGACATCTGCACCAATAACTATGGTTTTGTTACAATAAAAATCCATTGCCGCCAATTATGCCAACTACTTTAGTTTTGCTCCAGCTCTTGGTGAGTTCAATGTAACACAAACATTTTTGGAGAACTTTTCTGGTGACCAGGTCTGCTTTTGGCTCGATCATTTGCAATACCAGGAAATCATCATGGACAACAAAGCAATGGCTTTCGATAGCCCTATGGTCCCGTGGCAATCATAACACCATTCAATCTTCTGTTGGAGATACCTCTCCTCCAGCTTATGGGTGCCCTCTACATGAGAAACAAACCAATTTTAAAAGTTGATAGCAAGGTTCAAGCCTTGTGGTCTAAATCAGTTGTATGTTATGTGATATGGAACTGTCCCAATCGTCTATGTTGTAGGGAGCTCGATAGATACCGTAAAACCTTTTTTTCCATTTTTAGAAATTCACCTTGGCTGGATATTTGAATGTGCAGAATAATCAAGGTTGATCCATGTGCTTAGCAATGTCTTGCAGACATATCGTGACTTCAAGCAAAGTTGGATTGGTATACAGAAATGTGGTATGAGCCAAAACCTCAACTGGGACAATGTTGCAAGGCTGTATGAAGAAGTTCTTCTTGCTTCGAAATATCAATGGAAATAAAATCTTGTCACGGTATTGTTGGCATCGGAGTTTAATCGTACCCATGTCAGACTATATACAAAAAAAATCAAATGGGATATAAGAATTATAAACACATAAAGAAGGCGCAAACAAGTAACACGTGGATAGTAAAAAAGTTTTTAAACAAAAATTATTATTTTTAAAGACGGTTCCTGGACAGTTCGACTTTCAGTTTATAAAACTACTCAACTAAAGGAACAATACACAAAACAAGATAAAAGAAGAAGCACCCAACAATCTAGCGGTGAAAAAAATTATGAAGAGAAAAATTCTGAGAGAGAAAAACTTTGGCAGAAAATTTATAGAGAGGTATGTTGGGAGTGTTGTGAGGTCTGCTTCGTTCCATTCTTCTTTTACATATTCAGCAGGGATTGACGGAATCATTGGCAACAGGGGGTCTCACGAAGCAGCGAAAAGATAAAGCGAGGATGAGCTTGTTGGCTTTCATAAGGTGAATGTTTACTTGTTAGTTTTTTGTATTCAAGCTCGATTTTATTCGACGATAATCGATTTCTAATGTGCAGGTTTTCTCCTTGTGATTCGCCTTCATTTCTCCATTCCATTTCTGGCTCAACTTTCTTTTTTTTCTTTTTGCGCTTGGTCTTTCTATTGTAACATTGTTCTAGAGTGGCTAAATATCATATACCTGGCCCTAGTCTATGCAAAGACTTGTAGGTTTCAAAGACTCAAGAGTTGTATGGGAAGCATTTTAAAGGAAAATCAATTTCTTTTTCACTCTGAAACTATCTCTTTGTTATTTCTTTAAAATCCTCAGTTTTCCTCATCTTCTTTTAATACAACATTAAAAATAAACAAACTTATGAATATGTTATTAGTCCATGTCGTAGGCGTAGAGGGACTATAGCAATCGATAAATCGTTAACTTGGTATTGGTTTGTCCTTTGACCACAAATATTTCTATATTATGTAATGTTGGAAACACAGAACTGAAAATATCGTTTTTTATAAAATAAAATAAAAAAAGGTAGAATATTTGTCATGATCCGACTGGACAAGGGATTGGAGGTCTTATTGTCAGCTTCGCTATTCCCAATGTAATATATGTTGACATATCCAAAGTATTTGATCGTATATTGTCTTTTGAATCATGTATTTTGTGATGCAGTCATTGAAGGTGGATTAATGCTAGCATTAATTCGAATGTTTGGTTTAGCATTTTATGCTAGGTAAAATTATGGCAATGTTTGATATGGTGGCATATCCAACGTTTGGCCTTCCAATACATTCTCTGGTGTTCGAATTATTGTTACAAAAAATATAATAATTTTTTTGGTATACGTCAAAGTCCTGCCACATTGAATTTCTTTCTTAAATGTTTGCAGAGCATTTCTGACAGACTTAAATGTTAACCTAACAGGGTTGGTGGTGTTGAATGGTTACTTAATAGGCTTATTACAAGACATTTTCTTCGGTTTTAAATTTTTTATGCTTGAGCAACATTGTTGGTTCATTGGTCCATGTTTTTTATTTGCATGGCACTGATTTGTTGTTTGCGTGTTGTTGTTGTTCTTGCTTGCATGTTCGTGTTGTTGCAGTTTACCTATTGTTCTTGCTTGTATGTTCGTTGTATGTTGTCTATTGTTGCTTGATTCGACTTTGCAGGGTTCCGGTGTCATGCCTGCACTTGGGCCTCTTGGTGCTTCTTAGCTGGTTTCTTATTTCTTGCTTGTTCTTGTTTGCCCAGTGTTTGCAATGTTTGGATGTTGCATCCAAGGCTGGATCTATGGTTACATTTTTTTTGCAGTGGATTTTGCATAGAATACTATTAAGATAAAATAACAAACTAAAAAATTGCAGGGGATGTAAATTACATCTGTTACGTGTTGAAGCAGAGTTTGTCGACCTCAAAGTATATTTCATAGTTGTCGATGCTTTTTCCATGGATTATGTATTGCTATGGTTTCATAGTTATGAGAGTACATTTTGTGTTGTGGGCGATATACCTGTTCTCTCCCTTTTATTCTCCTTTTCTAAATTGTGTTTATGACTCTGTAGTTTCTCGTGTTTCTGTGGTCATTCCGACCGACCGCCATTCGATTGTATAATTAGCTAGTTTTATGGATGTGGCTTCGTGGATAGGTTCTATCGAACTATGGTAGGTTGTGTTCGGTGTATACATTACCTTTCCCGAATTAGTTTTCTTTAAAAGAAGGGCTCCTGGACAAAAGAGAATGCAATTTATGAAATTGTAGGTTTCCTGGACATGATAAGTTAATGATCGTGGGTTCTCGGGGTGGCGAGCTGAAAATTGGGCTTATGTTGTTCCGTGCCCTGCAGATAGCATGGACAGTTCCGCAATCATTCTGACCGACCGTCGTTCGGTTGCATACTTAGTCAGTTTTATGGACACGACTTCGCGGATGCGTTGTATCAAACTATGAGAGGTCGTGTTCGATGTATACATTAGCATTCTCGAATTAGTTTTGTTTAAATGAAGGGTTCTTGGATAGAAGAGATTGAAATTTATCGAATTATAGGTTTCCTGGACATCATAAATTAAAGATAGGAAATATGTAATTTTATAAAGTAGATATATAAAGCATGCACCGAGCCCTGCCAGTTTTTTCATCGCGTATTCTTGGGGTGGTTGGCTGAAAATTGACAATTGGAGAGTTCCGCAATATAGAAATTGACAATCGGACTTGTTGTTCAGTTGGATACTTAGCCAATTTTATGGAAACGGCTTCGCGGATACGTTCTATCGAACTATGGCAGGTCGTGTTCGATGTATACATTAGTTTTCCCAAATTAGTTTTCTTTAAAATAAGGGCTCCTTGACAGAAGAGAATGCAATTTATGAAATTATAGGTTTCCAGGACAACATAGATTAATGATTGCGGGTTCTCGGGGTGGCACGCTGAAAATTGGGCTTCTGTTGTTCCATGCCCTGCAAATAGCGCGGACAATTCCGCAATCATTCCAACCGACCTTCGTTCGGTTGCATACTTAGTCAGTTTTATGGAGGCGGCTTCGTGGATGCGTTGTATCAAACTATGGCAGGTCGTGTTCGGTGTATACATTAGCATTCCCGAAATACTTTTCTTTAAAAGAAGGGCTTCTGGACATAAAAGATTGAAATTTATCGAATTATAGGTTTCGTTGAGAGCATAAATTGAACATAGGAAATATGTAATTTTATATAGTAGATGTATAAAGCATGCACAGAGCCCTGCCAGTTTTTGCATCGCGGGTTCTCGGGGTGGCCGACTGAAAATTGACAATGGAGAGTTCCGCGATATAGAAATTGAGAATTGGACTTGCCGACTACTTGAATTTTAAGGGCTTCGTGTCCAAAAAATTTAGCATTCTCAAAATAGTTTACTTTACGTACGTTTTACATACGTTGGTGGACAAAAACACAAGATACTGAAATTTATCGAATTATAGGTTTCGTTGACAGCATAAATTAAACATAGCAAATATGTAATTTTATAAAGTAGATATATAAAGCATGCACAAAGCCCTGCCAGTTTTTGCATCGCGGGTTCTCAGGGTGGCCGGTTGAAAATTGACAATCGGAGAGTTCCGCGATATACAAATTGACAATTGGACTTGCCGACTATTTGAATTTTAAGGGCCTCATGTCCAAAAAATTTAGCATTCTCGAAATAGTTTACTTTACGTACGTTTTACATACGCCGGTGGACAAAAACACAAAAAAAAAAACATTTTTTGGATCGCGGGTTCTCGGGGTGGCGAGCTCTAAATTGGGCTTTTGTTGTTCTGTATCCTACAAATAGCACTAAGAGTTCCGCGATATACAAATTGACAATCAGACTTGTGGACTACTTGAATTTGAAGGGGTCATGTCCAAAAAAATTAGCATTCTCGATTTACTTTTCTTAACATACGCTGGTGGAGAAAAACACAGAAAAATAGTAGTGACACTACCTTTCGCGCTTCTCAATACACATTAAATATGCTTTCAAAAATCAGAACCGTCCAGACAGGTTCGCAGAGATGGGCTTTAATAACTAGAAAGGTCGAGGACATCCTCCATTAAAATGAATAGATAGGTGAATATTATGGGATCTGGTAATTTCTTTTTGCCTACATTTTGAATTTGCAAATTTTTATTTTATTTTTTGCTTCTGCTGTATTAGTTTTCTTAAAAGCTTCAGCATAGTTCACGAACGTGTCACCCATAGAGGGCTTGAGGTCATGTCCCTCTTTAATATTGTGCATATCTTAGATGTCAGATTTGAGAATCTGCTCAGATATGGGAATTTTAATATGTGTTGTTAGTCGTTATTCAACGTACATATTCGAAAAGATTGGCATTAATAAGCGAAAATATCGAGAACATCTGTCATTAAAACGAATCAACACAAAATCTACGGAAGATTATCCAATGTTGCTTTTAAATATTTATTGCCATTTCTCTCTATCATCAAAGAGTTGTGCTTTAGGGTGCCTTCGTTCTAATGTTCCTGGTCATGGACATGTAAGACAACTTAGAGATGCGATTGAGGGGTAGATGAAAAAAGAGAGACTAGTTTTATGTGATGTGAGATTTAAGTGAAAAAAAAACTATGTTATACAAGAAAAACTGAGAGAGGAGGAAAAAAAAGAACAACAAGTATGTTGTGATTGGTGTTCTCCCTGTGTTCGATGCTTTGGTTGGTTGAAAAGGCTGCCTGCAGATTTGTTTGTTGAACTTCTTTATTTTTTTTGTTGGGAATTGTAATGGATTTTGAGGTCACGTGCAAAATAGTTCTTTGTTTAAGTATATAGCTTCTTCCAACAACACAGATTTGGCAGGTATATCGAATTGTACAGATCCCACAAGAATTTGTCTTCGTAGGGTGCGGTGCATTTACAGTGGCTTGCAAAATGGCCTGTCATGTTCGTAAATGATGCAAAATATCACTCCAAAATTTTTTGTTTCAAAGTTTGATGAGCTACATGTGGGTCTGGTAGCCGACTTGACAGAAAGCCATGTTCTTTGTCAAAGTTTGTTCGGTTTCCTCTGGATGTAGTTGCAGACTCCACATATTTGGCTTCACCTCCGAACATTCCAGACCTTTCTGTGGGCCGCCATATTTTCACCGCTATGACAAAATATATATTTTGATCCCATATTCAACATTTGATACACTTGCCAGACCTATGCTGGTGCCTTTTGCAACATTTGATGCACTTGGCACACCTCTGTTGGCCGAACAAGTTATGTGCCTCAACAGATTTGCATTTTGCATCTGGGTTGGACGTTTCTTCCAATTTACTGTAATAAAACAAAGAAGTTCAACATACAAATCTTCAGGTAGGCTTTTCAACCAAACAGATGATCGAATATAGGGAAAATACCAGTTATTACATACTTGAATTTTTTCTAAGTTGTGTCCAATGTCAAGGCCCAGGAACATTGCAAGGATAGCATCTTAAACCCAACCTTTCGATGGCAGACGAAAATTAATACTTGACAAAGAATGGAATGTTGAACAAGCAGC
Source organism: Picea sitchensis (assembly GCA_010110895.2). NCBI lineage: Eukaryota > Viridiplantae > Streptophyta > Pinopsida > Pinales > Pinaceae > Picea > Picea sitchensis. Next base: position 11,957 of record SNQJ01S0218853.1, read on the forward strand.
CATTGCAAGTAGGCCATATCTGGAAGAGAAAAGGTATTCAAAAAACTGGGATAGATGTAGTTGGCAACACCGATTAAGTAAAAAACTGAAAATTGATATTCAACTCATTTTTTACGAATAAAGAGTTTGAACGTCAAAAAAACTGTCAAGAAGCTTCATGAATGTACATAATTTTTTTTTGGTCGGTAGCAGGCGAAATCGCAATCGTTGTCGCAAATAGCCTCAGCTGTATTTTGTAACCCATCTTATTTGAATATAGAATAATTTTGGTTTATTTTTTAATAGTATTTTCCAATTTATGGTGTTTGTTTTAATTGTATATTGTACCTTCTTCCCCTGTGTCATTAAACATGAACGACAAGGTTTTCTTTCTGTTGCCCACTACTTCAATGTAAATATTGCCTGGTCTGTTCTTTATTTACATTTTACATTTGACCATAATTTTTCATAAGCCATACTTATGTAGCGTCGGCCCTGTATTTAAAGAAAGAAATTGGAGGACCCGTCCTGCTTCGATTCTTTGGGTTCCGTAAATAGAATGAATTAATGAGTTACAACAAGACGACTCAAGTGTTGACACAATGTTCCTATTCAGTATGTTGGATATATTGCAGCTTCTTCTATTTCATAATATCCGTGCATATATACTAATATCAGTACTATTGGAATAAATACAAAAAACTTCCTCTTCGGCAAAGCCAAGGCAATTATGTGTGTGTTTGCGATATTAAAAAACTATGTTCCCTGTTACGTCATATACATCTTGCAGCCAAAGAACTTTCGTAGTCTACAATTTATGCTTTAACTGCTCATAACTGACAAGGCGTTCGAAAAACTTGGCATTAATAAAGGAACGGTTGAAGCTGTCTTGATTACTTAAGTCACACCAAATTTTGATTGCATTTAATTTAATTTAGATATTAATGTTTATGCAGACACGACGTTTGCTCATGTCATTGCAAGGAATACAAGATGAATAGATGATAAGGAGTTTATCTCATTCAGACCACAATGCAAATTCATGTTTTTTGTTGCGCTATGTACATCTTGCAGTCAACATTTTCATGGTTTGAACGAAATTTGCGAACCAAAGAGCATCCTACAAATTGGGAGACCATTTGAATTTGAAACAGAAACAATCCATTAATATATATTAGTATGAATACTATCCAGATAAATATGAAAACTCTCTCCATTGATAGATAATAGTATGAATACTATTGAAATACATATCAAACCTTTCTCTTGGCCAATACTTAGCCAGTTATTTGGCCACCAGGCCCCGGGTTGGCGGTACCCAACACCTATGTCCCCTGTTCCGTCATATACATCTTGAAGCCAAAGAACTTCAGTGATTTGCAGTTTATGCTTTTACTAGTGAGAACCCAGCAGGGGTTCAAAAATATTTCCATTAATAAACGGGAAAAAAAGGTTTTTTCGATGGTCAGATACTTATCCCTTTTCCCCTTTTGCTTTTCCCATCCATTATGGCTTTTTGGTTTTATACTTAGTCGTCTTTCTATGATGGGAAGTTGTAGGGTTTGCGGGATGACATATCTTCATCTCCATATGTATCTTCACATGACGAATCTGACCGAAAGTTGTACCTTTCCATACCTAGGCAATTTTAGGGCCGCAGTTATCGGATCGGTGCATACGAACTGGCCTTTTGTTCTTCCCGCTCGTTGTCACTTTCTGGATATATGCTTACTGCCCTTTCCATGATATCTACTTCCAAAATTGGCAGGCTGACATGTCTTCATCTCCATCTATATCCTCACATGACGGATCTGACCAACTGTTGTTCCTCTCCATACTTAGCCAATTTTATGGCCAACGTTGCGAGGCCAACGCTTGCGAACCCACGTGCTTATCATTTTGCTATATACATCTTGCACTCAAAACATCCCTGATCTACAATTCCACCGCGGGTTCCTCATATACATTAACTTCGTTCAAAGTATCTGTTGTTGCTTTCCATCCTCGTATACATCAATAGTTCTCTTACTAGTGACAAGTGGACACTGGCACGAAAGATATTTCTGTGATCTGCAATTTATGCCTTAACTAGTGAAAACTCTGCAGGGCTTCGAAATTCCATATCTAGCGACATTTTGAATTGCACGTTCTCGGACAGGAGGGCTGAAAATCAAGCCTCCATTGTTCCGTGCCCTACAAATAGCACCCATAATTCCACGATATACAAATTGACAAGTTAACTTGTGTTCTGGCTTATTCAACATTTCACTTCTATTAGTCCATGTCCTCCAAACAATGCTCCCAGTTCCGCGATATACAAATTGACACATGGAATGCAAGGCTGGTGGGGTGGAGATTGCCATTGTTTACGGATGCCAATTCCTATGAAGTATCTAACAGTACCTAGAAAATTATTTTCAATACTAAATTAGGTCTTAGTAGTAACAATTGGACATAGAGGTACGAAACAATTGAGATTGCACCCTCCGCAATATAGAAATTAACTACCGGATTCTGACATCATCCGCTCTTCCGTGTTACAATTTATGCATTCAAATGTTTAGAGCAATACAATTTGAACGTCGGGGCCTTATGCCTATTGTAGACACCTTCTTAGCCTCTTTTAGATCCTTTTGTTGCAAGGTTCAGGAAATGTGCAACTCCTGCGTTATCAGGTTGACATATCTTTATCTCCATCTATATAATCACACGACGAATCTGACCGATCGCTATTGCTTTCCATACTTGGCCAATTTTATGTGCACAGTTGACGTGTTGGCACCAATTTCATCTCCAATTGGACCGCCCGCTATTATTTTTCATACGTACTGAATTTTATGCCTGCAGTTGCCCAGTTGGCGTCAAAATTTCCGTGATCTACAGTTCCACTGCGAACTACTCCGTTCGTTTTCCCTTTTTTTCTTCCTATGTATTATGCGACTATAAAGTATGGACATGATATCTAATAGAGAATGTACAAAATTTTTATTCCATACCCAGTGACATTTTGGATCGCGGGTTCTCGGGCGGGCACGTTCAAAATTGGGGCCTCCATTGTTCCGTGTCTTACAAATAGCAACCAGAATTCCGCTATATACAAATTAACAAGTTGTCCTGCGGACTGGCTGACTGAACATTGGACTTCTATTGTTTTGTGTCCTCCAAACAAGGCTTCTAGTTCTGCGATATACAAATTGACACACAGAATTCTATGATATACATATTGCACTCAATACTGCGGACTCATTGGTCCTTTTTCCCTTTTCTTCTTCCCTTGTATTATCACTTTGTGGTTATATACTTAGTGGCCTGTCTATGATCGCGGGTTC
>SNQJ01S0218855.1:0-15265 GCA_010110895.2 Picea sitchensis
CCACCAGATTGGTTTGTGGTCATCCTGAAACCACCAGATGAGTTTGTGGTCAACCTTAAACCACCAATTTAGTAGAAGACATCAACTTCTGCTATTTTCTTTTTAGAGTTCAGAGAGCATCTTCAGCCATCTTTTTGAATATTCACTTGACACATGTGATTGTCAAGTAGTGGCAGTTTTTCAGGCAAGAACGAACTTATGATTAAGGGGGGGTATTAAAACACTAATCATAAGTTAGTTTGTTAGTTAAGTTAACCTAACTGTTATTCAGTTACATGACAGTTATGATCTTTTGTATTATATATGTACATCTATGTACATGATCATTAACAGAAGCATTGATGAATAGAGTATGCCTTTTCTGCCTTTGTTTATTTATCTCTATTCTTCATAGTTTCCTGATTGCTTCATTTATTTACATTATGTTTCTGCTATTTTCTTCATTATGAATCTAACATTTCAAAGTCTGGAGATCGCGGGTATCCAATAACAAAATCGTGTTACGCTTTTAAGGTTTCCAAAGGATACCCGGATGAAAATTTAAACATCAAATCCTTTAATCCAACAGTTTTGATTAGACATGGGTACTACATACACTGTTTTAAGCTGGAAAATATTTAAAGTGTGAAGGAAGACCTGATAAATAGTCGTTCTCATACTAAATCTTTGATAAAATTGTTACAAAAATCTTATTTCTTTGATACGGTTCATATGTTATCTTCCTCCAAAATATTATAATACGTAATTGATTTAGTATATAACTAGTACAGCCGCTAACTTGTCGTTGAGAACGTCGAAAGGTATCCGTAATATGTTTGTGGTAATATGAAAAAAATCATATTTATTTCCGTGTAATTATATTTTCTTTTAATTTTACATAAAAATGTTAGTAATATATGAAAAAAACCAAACCACCTCATAATTAATCATGGCAAAACCACTTCATAATTATTCAACTTATCTAAAGATCTTGCGAACATTTGGACACAATTTTTCTATTAAAATGATAAAAGTAGGTTTTGATTTAAATCTCATAAAAAGAGAACCATTAATGTTTTAGGTTTTTATTTAAATATCATGAGGACCAAGAATGTTTTGACTTTATTAAATCTGGGCTATCCATTTAATATTTAGTATTAAAAAAACCCTATTTACAAATCATGCAGAAAACTTTTGACGCATCTACATCAGTCTTTGACGCGCATCTGTATCAGTGAGTAAATATGCAAATATTTGTATACTTTTCTTTGAAGAATCGAACTTGGACTTATTTATATACTTTTCCAAGGTCGACGAGACGTGCATTAAAAGGTGTGGATTTTTTGCAAGCTCTGCAACGGAGAATATGTGCTCAAAGTGTTATAAAGACCATTTTGTGGAACTCGAAGCAAATATAAAGACCATTTTGTGGAACTCGAAGCAAAAGCAACACCTGCCAATGATTAGACAACGAAGTTCGAAGTAGAAGCAACGCCTACCACTGATCAGACAACCAAGGAGTCTAAACCCACGCGATGTTTTAATTGTAGAAAACGCGGGGACAGCTAGGAAAATCGGCAGTAGAGAATGGGCGGACAGCTGAAATCCGTGGCGAAAATGAAACACGCAGATAGGTGAGGAAAGACAGAAAATGAAACTCACAGGCAGCCAGAAAATGAAAAACCTGGACAATTGAGGAAATCTAAATGGTAAACGTGGCAATCATATAGTGCTACAGTAATTTCTTAATATGATTAGGTAAATGTTAAAAAGTAAACAAGGTAACGGATGCATTCAGAAATACAAGGAAGTTATGAAGAGTAAATCACATTCATTGATTTGGGAGGAAGACTAAAAATATGCCAGCATCTTCAATTGTTAAGCATCTTCAATTGTTAACCATCAGATTATAATTTTAGATTAAAAGTTAATTAATTGTGCTCATTGTCAATAGGTGTATGTCTTTCCGCGTAAAAATAATGCAAACTGAAATATTGAATAAGAGAAAGCTAGACAAAGAGATTATGCAAAACTATATATGTGCAATTTTGGTATTTTAGGTGCACTTAAATAGGAATTACAAAATATAAATTTCACTCAACCGTGGCAATGAAATGCATTCTTTTGTTTCGTTCTGGCTATTTTTTCATGTACATCCCACGGATAGTATCAGTTTACAATTTAGTCGATCGATTGTTCAGGATTCTTTTCCTGGATCGATTGCTCATGATTATTTTCCTGGACCTGTCATAAGAAATAGGTAAAAACTTTTCATAGCTAAATCGTTTCAAACCTATTAGATTTAAATTTTTGACTAATAAAAAATGGGTATTTTCGCAATCAAAATGCATGTCCTAAATATGGTGAGAAAACATTCTTACTTTTATGGGAGCATTTTCAAAAACATTGTTTTTTAAACCAAAAAACATTGTGACTATGAGGATCCATAGTTAGTCATTTTTTTTTTATTTGAATCTATTTCAATCAACCTCACATTGAAACCCTAATTATTATATATTCCTCTTTAATTCTTGATTGTCGAATGGCGTCATTGGGAGGTAGATGCTCACATGGGTTATGTTTTTTTTCATGTTTTTTAATCTATGTCCCGTATAATTCTTCCAAAGTCGGAAGATGCCAGATATCTATTAACAAATCATGTTACACAAACAATCCTTTTAGGGTTTCCAAAGGATACCTGCGGGAAAAAATGAACATCAAATCTGTTAATCCAATAGTTTTGATTCCACATGGGTACTACATACATTTTTACAGTGGAAAATATTTAACATGTGAAAAGAAGACCAAGTAAATAGTCGTTCTGATACTAAGACCTGATAAATAATAGTTCTATACTAAATCTTTGATAAAATTGTTACAAAGATCTTACTTCTTTGATACCCTCTGATGTGATCTATTCGAATACCAAACTGAATAGACTAAGAGATTATGCAAAACTATATATCTGATATGCAAATATGTTATGGAAAAGGATTGGCTAACCTATTTCCGTTGTCAATTGATGTTGCTTCTCTATGTTGTCTTCATCTAAGTGATCTATGCTATGTTGCCTCCGTCCACTATTCATCCGTTTCGGTGATTAGATACGTAAAGGAAATAAATTTGCAAGGGGTTGTTTACATAAGGGTGAAAAGAAAAAGGCTGGGGAGTACTACCAGTAAAAACTAGGTACATACTGAGTGAGCGAGTTACTGCGTGCATACTAAGAGAGGACAAAACTGGTATGACCGAACAGGCACCACTGGTTGGAGCCGACTTAAACCGCAAACCTCATGGAAGGGAGTCCTCCAGCTTTGTCCAATTCCATTTGATTCTCGACCTTGGAGATTGCACCTTCTTGCAAAAAGACCTCCAATTCGACTTGCTCATCGGCCTCAGCTGCATGTTAACCTGCACAACTAAAGTATAAAAGTTTTGGGATGAAGAGGGATATACAAGCTGTGGGGTTAAAGAATAAAATTGTGGTTAATTGAAATGTTGACATTGATCATGGCGTGGAATACATGCTTCACATCCGATATTAGTTGAAACCTAGGGCAAGCTTAACTGAAACGCCACTTCCATGGTTAATTGAAACCTCCATGATAATTGTGGAATATGTTTAAACTGGCAAACTCGCATGTCTCCCATAAATGTGGCCTGCCTCAGGTATATGAACCATCTGTCTCCCAATAAATTTAAATTGCAAAACGCCTGCCTCTGCGTCATAAATTTAAATTGCAAAATGTGGCCTGCATCAGGTATATGAAGTGGCCTTCCTCAGGTATATGAGGTGCCTGTCTTCCATAAATTAAACGTGGCGCGTGTAATCAATAAAATAAATAATTTTAAATTACAAAACGTGGTAATAGGTGCTTGATACATGTAATCCCTAGTGATGGAGTTGAGCTAGTGTCCCCTAATCATTCAAACTTGGAAATCCATGGTAATGAAGTTGAGATAGTCTCTGTTAAAATTTTGCATAAAGGTTAATCATTTAAATATGGCAATCATATAGTGTTATAATAATTTTTTAATCATATTTAGTAAAAGTGAAAAAGTAAGCATGATGAATATAAGATTTTATAAATGTAAGGGAGTTAGTTCTTGCCATCTTATTCATTGATTTGGATGTCAGTATCCATCAATTCCAATAAGGAGGCCCTATAGGCATAATTAAAATAATAGTAAAAAATTTACAAAATAATAAATTAATATTAAATAAATAATAAAATAATAAAAAACATTAAAATATATATAAATAAAAATAATTCATATAAACAATAAGTAGTTTCAATTAGTCAATCGACACAATAATCAAAACTAGTATATAGTACCATCAGCATAGATTCATCTTAATATTGGATGTATCAAGTTCAAAGAGGGATCAAATCTCTAAAAGTACAAACATTTGAAATTATAAAATTAATTGAATATTTGAAATTGATATTTTTAATTTAAAATTTATCAAAACCATTTTAAATTAAAAAAATAGTAAATATAAGTATTTGAAATTGATATTTTTAATTTAAAATTTATCTAAACCATTTTAAATTAATAAAATAGTAAATTTTAAGTATTACATAAAAAAATATTGTTTGGGAAAAATAAGTTTACTAATTTAAAATTGTGATTTAATAAAAATTATATAATTAAAATTTAATAATTATAAATAATAATAAAAAATAAATTATAAAATATTAAATTAAATTTTATTATTTATAAATAATTGATTAAAATTTTATATGGAAAATAAAATTGATCCTCGTGACAATGTTTTTTTTTATTTTTTTTATTTTTATAACTATTTCCCAACCTACAAAAAGTAAAAATAAAAATTTATTTTCCAACCAATAAAATAAAAAATAAAATTAATATTTTAAAAAGGAATTTTATATTTTTAACAAATTAATAAATCATTATAAATAACAAATCATAATTTACTATAATTAATAATTAAATATATCATATTATTTATTTTAAAGAAATATAAATATAATTAATTAATAATTTTATTTTATTATAATTAAAAAATAATAATTTAATCAATTAAAAAAATAAATATCAAAATATAAACGGTTACAAACACCCTTCTTTTTAAAATTTTAGAAGTCGTGTTACAATAATTTTAATTAAAAGAACAAATAAATCAATTTCATAGTTAATACATTTCACATCGCAAGTATTTAAGACAATTGTAATGTTCTATGAATATGATTCTTTTTATAATAATAAAAAAAGATAATAGGATTCTAATAAGTTATAGAAGAAATGTGACATAGTTATTTTTAAAACGAAATTAAAAATGTTTCATTTATGAAAAATAAAATAAACCAAGGGGCAATATGCTCATAAACATTACAACAAAATGAAATGTTGTTTTACCCTGCAACCAACAATATAATAATTTGAAAACATGAGTGCATGCATATCCAACAAATCATCACAACATTCACATTAATATTTACACATGAAATTAGTCATAATAAAAAAATAATAGAGAACTTGCCTATTTTATAAAGTAACCTAAATGAGTGTGTATGAAGGACATTCCTCCTAGCCATAGGTTTGTTGTACATTTTATCTCAACAACAAGCCACCCCATAGGCTATGATTCCACAAGGAGGTTTGGCCCTCTTGTATGTCCACTCTCCACACTCAGTAGCCCAAAACCCATGTTCTACTTCCATAACATTTCTAATCCACCAACTCTCTTCCCCACAACCTACACAATCCAAGGAATGTACCCCCTTCACCGCTCTCAATCCATCGAGTTGTACCATTTATTTATCAGGGTTTCCAGTGCACTTTGTTGGTCATGATTCTCTCAATTGGGGACTCTAGGAATGCTCGACTTCTTCGGGAGTGCTCACAATAGCCTTCACAAGGATCTTGAGCCATTTCCGTAATAGGAAAATGCACTACAAGCTTACAACTCATTTTTATAGGCACGCAAACCACATTTCCATCATAACATAGCCCAATAATGGTTGCCTTCAAGAACAACATGACTAGTGCTCTTCCCAACACTCAACTCATGTCTTGTTGCCAAAACATCGCATGTAAAAATTGTCTCATTTTTCCCATACAAATGTCCTTCTTCTCCCTTACTTGTTTGATTCTCACTCTTCCCAAAAATGATGATTACACTCAACCCATGATATCATAACTGAGTGGGTTGAATTATTCTCTCAACTTCTTACATGAATTCAATGATTGGATTTGGGAACAATTAACAACAAATAGAAGGTTCACTCAATAATGAAACTTGGGGAAAAGGTTTGAGATTTAAACCCCAAGAATAATACCCCCTTTAGCCCCCTCTCTTGTGGAATCATAGCCCCCCATCATTATTTTCCCTCTCATATCACAACCAATGATTATTATTTTATTAATCATTTCATTATACTTAATACATATCTTTGCCCTCATCCATTTTAATCAATAAGGGATATTCTCCCCAACACATCAACTCACCAACCTAATTCACATTTATGCAATTACATTATAATTTGCGGGGATTAAAACTCAGGATGTTACATCCCCTCCCCATTATCTTTTACATTGTCTTCAGTGCACAACATCATATCGTGTACATACAATTACAATGCTAGGCTCTCCAACCTTTAATCAACATATAGGGTCTTCGCCTTAACATCACATGGGAATTTTGGCCCAACAACATAAATACATATACATAGGTTGTAATATCTGTAATTGGACAGATCGGGATAGGTGACTCAAATTTCTATTATCTACTATCGGAACTGATACACTTTGTGTTTCTGGATGCATTTAGTAACTTGGGTTTAACATGCATGGTGATTTTGCATGTGATTATAGTTGTTTAACAGTATATAAGAAAGTACACAAAAGATAAATACACAGAACAACTACAACAATGTATTATGAAAATGACTGGGTACAATGTTGGATGTGGCTAAGTAAAATAAATCTCTCTTCTAGATCAGAGACAAAAGGATCCTAGCCAGAACAAAATAAGAAAACTAAAAAAATGATACCCGGTAATAGAAGAATGATGTTGAATCAATGGGAAAGTTGTAGGATCTACTGCATGCTATGGAAACTCATACAACAACTGCTGCAAGACTGGAAATTTCACCCCGGTGGCCAAACTCATTGGATCTGCCTGGAAACTATCTCAAACAGTGCACCCTGACCTCATGCACACTCTCGGTGGCTGACCAACTGAAGATCGACCCTTTGACAAACTTTATGGACCCTAGATGGATTTCCTTGGGGGAATGTGCCCCAACTACGCCCTAGAGATTCCATCAACAGAATATCGTTGTAAGGGTATCAAACTGAGCACCCCAGGCTCCTCTGAAATGGGTTGGAAGTATTTCCATGGATCTGATCTAATGATCTCTCGAGAACCCCAAATGTACCCTCCCCAACTATCGCACCCTCATTGGTTGAATGATGCGCCTGAGATGATTTATCCATTGGAGTCTAACGAGAAACCATGTAATAGATGTGCCCTTTCCTCCTCTCAACTTAAATAGAAGAAATAAATACAACTAAAAAAACATAATTAAATTTTTAATAAGTATTCGTTAATAAATATTTGTTTATGATTTATAGGTTTATTTTATATTAATAAGAAAATAATGATAAAAGGATAATTTAAATTCAATTTAAATAATAATAATTTAATTTTAATCCATTTGAATTGTAAAAATATCTAATCTTTAGAAAGATTGGAAATTTGTAAATATATTTAATTTTGAGAAAGATTGCAATTTTTTTATATTTTGAGTTTTATAATTGCTTTTAATCCATTCCTTTATGTTTTCTTCACACTCTAATTTTATATATGTGTATTTGAAAGAGATAGATTTTACAGTTTAAGATCATATACTATCAATGTCATTAGAACAAGTATGATTCTAAGTTTATTTCTATGTAGTATATCGTATTAGTTCAAAGTTTCTATCATTTTCACAAAGGAAACACTTAGTTAGATTTTTTTTTTAAACTTCGCCAAAGCTTCCTTTTTGTAATGTGTCGAACACAAAACAACCTCGTCATGTGACGAACATGCCCCGACATTGCAATCTATCAAACAAAATCGGATGTTACAACGTGATGAACATAGTAATGTTGCACTGTGTCGAACATAGTAATGTCACACAGTGATGTACATAGTAACGTTGCAATCTGATGAACATAGTAATGTTGTAATCAGATGAACATAATTGTTGGAGAAATTTCTATTTTCGACACACTAGTTCAGTGGGAGTTACCTGACTAGTTCTATTTTAGACTTTCTATTTTTACCATCACTATTATGAATGCATGCATTCCTAAGGAAAACTAACTACTTAATTGTTTTTTTAATTATGGAATGTTTTTCCATATATATGAGTGTATTACACTCATTCATTGTATCATATTGATCGTGATCTATGTATCAATCATCATCTCATTGGAGTAGTGTGAATATATTTTCTCATTCTTCCATATTGAATCTCTCTTCCTTTCTTAATAAGCTTGCTTTGTACTTTCTTGAGCTAGATCTCCTGAGTAAGTTTCCATGAAACACTGACATGGAATCAGAGCTATGCTTCTTGGAGCAAACCAGACAAGCCAAAGAATAAGGAAAATCGAAGTTTTGACGAGCTAAATCCATAGTCGTACCTTTGAGCAGTTATTTCTCCCAAAATATTATGGTTTTGAGGAAATGACCCACCTAGAAAGTAAATCGACCCATTTTGGAAGTGGGTTTTCAACCATTTGGCGAGAGTCTTCACCATTTTCTCAGAACATAAGCTGCAAGATACCCTCCTGAAACTGATACGAATTCGTGGCCGTACCATTCTATAGTGATTGCTTCCAAAATATTAAGTTTTTGAGGAAACGGCTCGCAAAAGAAGTAAATCGATCCATTTTGCAAGTGGGTTTTCAACCGTTTGGAGAGATTCCTCACCGTTTGGCAAGAATCCTCATCGTTTGATCAGAAAGTAAGTTGCAATATCATCTCTTGCAACTGATACAAATTTTCACTTAAAGTGTCATTTCTGTCGTGATTTCTTAATTTTTCACATGCAGATTGATTGCAAATTTTTAGGGGTTCTTAGAAACAGTGGGAGAGATGGATAGGACAACTATTATACAGTCAAAATTGGTGGTAATCCTCACACCATACAATTATTTTGATTGGAAGCCCAAGACGACATTCCAACTCAAAAGAAAAGGACTATATAATTTGACGATGGCGACCAAAACAAAACCTACATCAGCGATTGAGAAGATGAGATGGGCGAACCATAAGGATGAGGTCACAAGACTACTTCTTGAGTTAATATCCACTGATTTATGGTTTCATGTTGCTGCATGCAAGACTCTAAACAAGATCTAGACCACCTTGGAAGGACTCCTTGGAAAGCAGGATGAGATGCGAGATCATATGCTTGAGGTAGAGTTGAATACCTTAGACCCTAAAAGTTTTGATTATATACACGATTTCTTTACTAAATTTAAATCTTTGATTTTGAGCTTGGGTGAAGGTGGCATTGACAAGTCTACACAAGAGAAACAACTTATTCTAACAATCTTGGCCAAGCTAGGACCAAAATACGTTGTATATGTCTCCAATTTCCATTCTTGAAGATGTCTTTTTGGAACAAATTGGAAAATGCCTATGTTGGCTCGGTTCATTGAGTCTCTTACACAAGAGTAGACAAAACTCATACATATGGGCCTCATGAAAGATTCCAAAGTACATGCACTCACCATGCATAATGGAAAAGGGTCATCCAAACAGAAAGGGAACGAGGGATATTCCAAACCCTTTAATGATTCTTCAGGTTCCAAAGACTCTTCAAATTCCAAGAAGAAGAAGAAGGGAAAGCAGTGCACTTACTGCAATAAATCGAATCATGAAGAATATGCATGCATGAAGAAACAAATGGATCTTATGGCACAGGCACTTCAGTAGAACAACCTTTAAAAAATCATTCCAGAGGGAGTCAAGAAGCAAAAGGAAGAAGATCATGCTCCTAAGAAAGGTAATCATCATGATCTGGTTGCAATTAATTCCTCATCTGATTCATGGATTATATATTTTGGTGCATCTCATCATATGGCAATGAAAGAGGAAGTTTTATCTTATTTGATTCCATGCTCAAGACCCCCTATTCTCATGGGGGATGATACTCCAGTACTAGTAGCAAGAGAAGGGAGTGTGGAACTCCACAATGGTAGTTTTGAGAATGTTCTACATGTTCCAAAGATTTCTATGAATCTTCTCTCAGTTTATCAGATCACTCAGAAAGGTAAAAAGGTTGAATTTACATCAGATTCAGTTTCAGTAATTGACATGCATGACAATTCCATCATTACAATTAGTGAGGTGGATCACAAGTCAAGGCTGTACAAATTCACTAAGTTTTTTGACGATGACTCATCTATTCTACTTACACATAAGGAGAGTACTTTGCATGCACCTCCAGTGTTGCTTCCATCAATTTCATACATCAAAGATGATTCCATACACTCAGATTCTATACATGGAAATAAGCAGGTACGTATTACATCCAGATAAGAAGCCAACACCGAAGCTTCAACAGATGCCCAAGAAGGAACAGACCACACTTCAACCAAGAGGAAACCTTGCAGGGAATCCATTGGATTCGAGGACTCGATCTCAACATGATGAGTCTTCTCATGTATTTTTAGTTTCAGAACCTGCGATTCACATGCATTGCTATATGGTTCAATCTACTAATCCGCAGACCTACAATAAGGCTATGGGAAATCCATTATGGAAAGCAGCCATGCAGGAGGAGCATGACTATCTCCTAGAGAACTAGACTTGGAATCTATTTCCACTTCCACCAGAAAGGAATATTTTCAGGTGTAGATGAGTCCACAGGATCAAGAGGTACAAGGCTCGACAGGTTTCCAAAGGACTTCATCATATCCATAAATATTTCTACATCTTCACGAAGACTTTCAGTGAGAATAAGTTTTAGACTTTGCGGGATCGTTTTGCAGTGAAGAAAACAGTTGCCTAGGAGCTATCATTTTCTTCTTTTGATACATTATCCTTTGTGGGGGGGGTTTGTTCTCACGTGGCTTTCCCTCTTTCCTCACTTTTATTCAGTGTTCATTAGCTGCATTGTACATGAGTACCTAAAATGGCCTGGTAGCTGGGACTCATTTTTTACTCCATATTGATGTTCAGGGAGGGTGTTGGAGAAATTTCTATTTTCTACACACTAGTTTAGTGGGAGTTAACTGACTAGTTCTATTTTAGACTTTCTATTTTTACCATCACTATTATGCATGCATGCATTCCTAAGGAAAGCTAACTACTTGATTAATTTTCTTAATTATGGAATGTTTTTCCCTATATATGAGTTTATTCCACTCATTCATTATATCATATTGATCATGATCTATGTATAAATCATCATCTCATTGGAGTAATGTGAATATATTTTCTCATTCTTTCATATTGAATCTCTCTTCCTTTCTTGATAAGCTTTGTTTGTACTTGCTTTAGCTAGATCTCCTGTGCAGGTTTCCATGAAACACTGACAATAATAACATCACAATGTGACCAACATAGCCATGTTGTCACAATGTGGATAGTAATGTCATAATGTAATGAAAATAAGCATATGTCGCAATGTGTCACACATCGCCCTATCATCGCAATGTGACGAACATTTTCTCACCTTGCAATGTGATGCACATATCATGGCATCGCATTGTGACAAACATTTTGAAACGTCGCAATGTGTCGAACATAGTAATTGTAAGTTTTAAACCTGTGAAGTAAAGCAATGCATATAGATTCTTAAGTAAAACAAAAATTAATCAATGGCTCATTCACATAGTACACAAAGATTTATACTGGAAACCCTCAACCGGGGAAAACATTTCTTATATTCATTATCAAATTTCACCATTCACCATACAATATATACAATGTTTTTAGGTATTTCGTAGATACCAAAACCCTAATCCCTTAGTCTGGGATTAATTTAGAAAACCGTTAAAAATAACATAAACCACCCAAAAATAAATTTCAGGGCACTGCCCCGGGCTACCGCCCGGTGCCGAACACTATGCGTAACCAAGGGGGGCCATACCTGGCTCCCCCTGGGACCCCCTAAGAAGCGCCCAATGCACACAACACAAAGAGCACTACTAGAGGGATCTTCAAACGCAGTTGTCGAATTTGACACACATGCAAAGAATATAACACATACCCAACATTCTCCCATTTGTTGTTTTCTTTGCATCCAGGGGTCCACATGATTATATAATCAACAATCCAGGGAAGCAATGCCCATTGTTACTCTACACCAGGAGAAATTTTATGTGCTCATAGACTTTGTCAATGAATCTGCAACATTCTTCAAAGTGTCAACCTTTTCCAGCAACACCTTCTTTTCCTCAACCATGTCTCTCACAAAGTGATACTGAACATCAATATGATTTGTCTTCGAATGATAAGTTGGGTTCTTTGATAAGAATATTTCACTATGACTGTCACAATATAATCTCACTTCTTGTTGTACCAACCCAATACCTGAACAAAATCTTTGTAACCATACTGCTTCCTTGCTTGCATGAGTGGTTGCCATGTATTCAGCTTATGTAGTTGAGAGTGCCACTATAGCCTGTCTTTTTCCTATCCAACTGATTGCTCCTCCAAATAGGTTAAACACATACCCACTTGTAGATATTCTGTGATTCAGATCTCCAGCCCAGTCTGCATCAAAAAATCCATGTATGTCCACCAATCTATCCAATCTTGGTCTTCCTTGGTAGCACAATCCATAATTGGTAATGGCATGCAAATACCTGAAGACCCTCTTTACTATTGTCCAATGCTCCTTCCCTAGTTTTGACATATACCTACTCAAAACTCCCACTGCATGTGCAATTTCCGGTCTAGTACAGACCATTGCATACATCAAACTGCCAACTGCACTGGCATATGACACATGGGACAATTCCTCTTCTTCTTCCTGTGTCTTGGGACACTAATCTCTAGATAAATTTACACCTACAGGAATAGGAACCTTGATTGGTATACTTCCATACATATTAAACCTCTGCAATATCGTCTCAACATTTTTTCTCCGATTCAACTAGAGTTTCCTATTAGCATGATCTCTTTTAATTTCCATTCCTAGACTGAAGTTAGCAGCACCGATATCCTTCATGTCAAATTTGGAGGATATATGCGACTTCACCTCCTTGATAACATCCATATTATTTCCTACCAACAACATGTCATCAACATACAAAACTACATAAATGAAGTGATTACCAACCTTCTTGGAATATACACAATGATCAACCCCGATTCACACAAATCCCAATCCAAGGATGTATGTGTCAAACTTTTGGTACCACATCCTAGGTGATTGCTTCAGACCATATAGTGACTTATTTAGCTTACAGACCAACTCTTTCTTTCCCTTTACTACAAATCCTTCTGGCTGCTTCATGTAGATTTCTTCTTCCAGATCCCCATGTAGGAATGTTGTTTTCACATCCATTTGTTCCACTTCAAGATCAAAAGAAGCAGCAATAGATAAAAGAAATCTAATAGAAGTTAACTTAGAAACAGAACAAAAAATCTCACCAAAGTCAATTCCCTCTACCTAGGAATAACCTTTTTCTACTAACCGAGCTTTGTATTTCTCCACTTTTCCTTCTGCATTAAACTTCTTCTTAAACAACCATTTTCTACCAACAGATTTTCTTATAGCTGGAAACTCAACTATATCCCATGCCTCATTCTTATCCAAGGCATACATTTCTTCAACCATGGCCTTTTCCATAGTTTACTATCCTCTGAATTCACTGCTTCCCTGACAGTTCTCGGATCATCATCAGTAATATATAAAGAAAAATTGGAACAGAAATCAGGTGGACTATACCTTTATGGTTGCCTTCTTTCTCTCATTGATCTCCTCAATACTGGGGTATGAGGTTGTTCTTCTTCTTCTGCTTCATCTTCTTCAGATGATTTAGATTTTGCATCATCCAAATATAGCTCTATTTTCTTAGGTTCATCTTTCCTTGGTAGGAATTCATGTTTGGACACATCTTTTACCTCTCTAAAAACAACATCCCGACTATAAACAGTCTTCTTAGTTTATGGGTTCCAAATCTTATACCAATAAAGATACACTTTTTAGCTTTTTAATCCAGCGTACTCCTATTTTCCTTTGGAACATGTACATAAGCATCACAACCAAACACTCTAATATGTTGAAGAGAAGGTTTATTTTCAGTCCATACCTCGTGTGGATTTTTATCATCCAACGCTGATGAAGGTGATCAATTGACCAGGTAACATGTTGTACCCACTGCCTCTGCCCAGAATTCATGTCCTAACTCAACACCGTTGATGATGCTCCTTTCTTTTTCCATCAGTGTCATGTTCATCCTTTCTGCAACTCCATTCTACTGAGGAGTGTATGGAGTAGTCCTCTTCCTTGCTATACCACACTTCTTACATAATTATTCAAATTCATTTCCGCAGAATTCTCCACCATTATCTGTTCTCAATACCTTTATTTTATTTTCTGTCTGATTTTCTACCAGAGCCTTAAACTCTTTAAATTTATCAAATACCTCATATTTATTTCTAAGAAAATAAATCCATGTGTCCTTGAGAAATCATCTATGAATGAAACATAATACACAGATTTACCTAGGGATGGAACAGGAACAGGTCCAAACACATCACTGTGTATCAACTCTAAGATCCTCTTTTCTCTTGTAGCACCAGATGGGAATGTTACTCGATTATTTTTACCATATATGCAATGTTCAAAAAAATCAAAATCCAGAGTGAAATTAGACATACCTTCAACCATACCTTTACCGTGTAGTGTTCGAAGGCCCTTTTCTCCAATATGCCCCAGTCTTTGATGCCACAACATGGTCTTCTTTTCAGGGATGGTATTGGTCTTGCCTTCTTTTTTTGTCTACTCAAGGACAACAGAACCGTTACACCCATTAGTATAAGTTCTTCCCAACAACTTGTATAGAGTTCCACACTGAACTCCCCTCATCAACACCATTTCTCCTCGTACCGTATTGCAAGT
Source organism: Picea sitchensis (assembly GCA_010110895.2). Lineage (NCBI taxonomy): Eukaryota > Viridiplantae > Streptophyta > Pinopsida > Pinales > Pinaceae > Picea > Picea sitchensis. Next base: position 15,084 of record SNQJ01S0218855.1, read on the forward strand.
GTTCTTTCCAAATACAGTTTCCACTCCTGCATCATCCAACTTGCTTATAGATATTAGGCTCCTGGATAGTTTTGGAATGTGAAGAACCCTAGGGAGAGTTTTAATCCTTCCATATGTTATCAACAACTTAACCCTTCCACATCCCATGATTTTGGTTGTCGAGTCATCTCCTAGGAATACAT
>SNQJ01S0218856.1:0-15264 GCA_010110895.2 Picea sitchensis
GGAACATAAAGGTGCAAATTCTATTGATGTATGATGTGAAGGCTAGTTAGTTGAAAGATAAGGTGATTAGTGATGGCATATTGCATTTTTCTTAGGGACTACTATGAATCATTGCTTGTTTTTATTCCTCTAAATGCTTGATAAATTGGAGGGACCTATGGTAATACAATCTCTATCCATGGAGCTTTGATCACAAAATAAAAATATATTGTCATAAATAAATAAAAATACTCTTTACTTTGTGGACGATAGGATAACGAAGCGAATGTAAGGGCGTGTATTTTATTGATGTATTATGTGAAGGTCAATTGGTCGAAGGATAAGATGATCGTTGATGGCACATTGCTTTTGTCTTGTCGATTAATATGAAACAATACTTGTTTTTATTCCTATAAAAGTTCGATACATTGGGGTTAATATTCTTCTATGGTATTTCAATCTCCATCCACGAAACTTTGATCGTTAAATAAAAACATATTGCCATAAGTAAACATGAATATTTTATTCTATTTTATATTTTTCTAATATTATGGAATGCCTATTCCAAGTATTATGTGTGGTGTCCAACACTCATTGTTGGGCACTAGATCTATACATTAATGTATGGTTTGTTGTTTTTTAATCCCTATGCAATTTGTTTAATAGGAAATAACAGTAGCCTATAGGAACTTGTGTGGATTAAAAGACCACCTTTCTTACTCGTCTTAGTGCCATGGCAACCCTTGTGGGGTGTTTTCATGGATTTTGTTGAGCATGTCAAGAGTATTAATGCTCAAATGTTTTGGTTATTATTTATTATCATTATATTATTTTATCATCGAATATTGGGGCAATCAATATGCACCTAGCAACAAAATAATAAATGTTGTATAGGTTGGGATGTATATTATTGGATTTGAAGCATTTCAGATCCAATGGTGTATATCCCAACCTATACAACATTTATTACTCTATTGCAGGGTGCATGATTGTTTGTCGATTCCTAGCATGGAAGTTATCAAGCATTTTCATCCATGCATTTCACATCTACCAAAGACAAACAACCATGACTTGCCGGTGAAAAATCCAACAAACACATCCTACACATTATTCACACAAATGACTAAAATCAACAAAAGTTTCAACATTCCCCAATCAAAATAAACAACAAGTGACTTTCTTTATGGATATATGGTAGCCAATAGACTCACTTGCAAGGATGAACACTTGCTCTAAGGGACTTCATGTGAAAGAGAGAGCTACCATCACTAGTGCCAACATTGGGTAGCTCTCAAGGAAAGATATTCCTGACAAATTTATGTGATAGATACGTCGTTTGAGGAAGTCAACAAGGTCATCAAATTCACTAGAGACCTATAAAAAGAAGAAGCATTCTTAGAATTTAATCGATGATGGTCTTGAATTTTTGTCACTGAATTTATGTTCATTTCTTTATTTACTTTTGCAACAGCTAAAATTCTTCTCTTGTGATTTTACTAATACAAAATGGCACATGACATTCCAAGCATGGTATTCACTCACAGTCCCCTCTATTACTCTAGAATTTTTTGACAACACCATTACACAATAAATACACAAGATTAGTTATAAGAACACTGTGAAATGCATAGTTGATAGCATTATCTAAGAAATGAACATGGCGAAGACTGATAGTCTTCCTCTATATCCTACATTGCTTGAAATTTGAATTGAAGATCCCATCACTCAGTGGATCAATTAAAATGCTATGTTTATAAGTTGTGGCCTTTGGAGAAGTTGGGAAAGTTGGTATTCGACTCATATTCAATGTTTATAGGATCACATGACACAACATAGTCAAGATTGTTCAACCATGGATTTTTAGATAGAAGTGTGCCTCTATTTTCTCTTAAGAGATATATCACCTAGTTGTATAAGTGATGGAGGTTAAGTATCAAAGATGAAAACATATCCACTAGGATCTTTTATGTTCCTTTATAACCATATCTTCTAAGCCATCGAGAAATATACTATCAATGTGCCCATTGTCACCCATGTCAAATATTCCATAGCAACATATTTCAATACTCAAACTTTGAATACCTAACCCCAAAGCCTAAACACAAGGTTGCATGTGAGGTTGACCTATGAGTCATGACTAGTATTTTTTTCCAAGGAAAACCTTGTGGGGAAACCATCGGGCACTTCCTTACATTCGTGAATGGTACCTATCACAAACCATTGACGTTGATTGTGACGCTTGACCCGAGAAGGAAATTAAGTGAGTCGCACAATGGAGGTAGTTAGCCTGAGGAATCGACTGTGAGACCTCCTACATGAAGCTCCAAACACTCAACCACTCAAGCTAGCCTATCGAGCTAAGTCATTACTTGTATTTTATGATGTAAATTGGCATATTTTAATCAGTGTAAATAAACTAGAGATATATTTACATGTGCATGCCATGTTTATAAATAAAATCACTTGATGAAGTATAACATTGAAATATTATAATCTAAGTTATGTGTTTCATGTTTGTGTTTGAATTTGAAAACAATGTAATTCAAAATAATTAATCGATGTAAAAAAATGATAAAATTCTGATGGTTGAACTTTCTAGAGATTGAAATGTGTGAGAGTTTTTTTTTAAACATCCAATGTTTCAAGTGGACACTTCATCCATCATTAGGGACAAGTAAGTTATAAGAATGATAGAAAATAATACATTTTTTTACATGAACACCCCTATTTTTTGGTCAGAGTCAGGGACTTAACAAATCACTCCTCTGACATGTCACTCCGAGGATTCCCGGCTAGGAATCAAAACTGGGCCAGTGATGGAAAACTCCCACCGATTAATCGTTGGACCACAATTCAGCGGACAATAGAAAATAACACATTAGGATTATGATTATAAATGATGCAAATTATAATATTGCAGATGTGAAGAAATACTAAAATAATCAAATGACCGTTATGAAATATTATGAAAAAAATCATGAGGAAAGAGAGGTATTAAAAAGAAAACAAAATAAAAATTTTGAAAACAAACAAACTTTTATTTAACCCAAAAATATATAATTGAATATATAAATAGATACAATTTCGATGTTATACATATAATTTTGTTTTGTTTAAAATTCCATTTGAATTTAGGTGTTGTCTAATTGTTCCACGAAATGGTTTTTTCGCCGGAAACTGGTGATATAAATTTGCACGAAATAATATTTTTTATTGTTTAAAATCCATTTCTGGATGCAGAAATGGATTCAGCATGATGAAAAACCCCTAGGCACTTGGACTATACAGAAATAATAAGAGAAATATACGGATCTAACAATTTCTCGCCAGAGTTCGGGCAAATGTCCCTAGAAAATATCGCTGGAAAAGAATAATTTTGTAGACCGTTTAGACTACGACTTTGAATTTATAAAGAACTTTGCATAATTAAAATTCATTTAAAAAAAATAAAATTCCTTACTCATAAAATACCGCAATGTAATTAATTTAAACATCAAAACTTACAAAACGCCGCGAAAAAATCTCTCATTCTTGAAACCCCATTAACAATGAATTCGCAGAAAATGGCCCAAACTTTGACATACATGGTCAATATAGATAAAAAGTCGTCCTAATTGGCAACATATCCAATTTAGCTATATTAAACGAAAATAAAAGAAACACAAAACATAGCAGAAAGAAAGGCGGAATATTGATGCCGCCAAACTTATCAAGATTACTAGAATGTTAAAGTTCTATTAAAAAAGTATAGAGTAAAAACACTTTGGAGAGACTTAGAATAACATTCGTTTTAGCAAACCCTGGATGGGGTGCCACCTAGCCATAACTGCCAAGGTGACATTTGGATACCGACGTCCTCTCCACATGCCTGGCCTTCTACCCAAGATGCTTAATTAACACAAGCGTCCCTCCCGCGCTCTAGCTCTCATGCACAACATTAATACATTGGTCTTGTTGCAAGTGGGAAAGCTTGGGACTGTTACAACAATGGTGAAGGACATTTATTGACGCATAATGAAGGATTTAATGGTCTCGAATCTCACCATGGACATTATAGCTTAGCTTTGACTCTTGTCCTTTTTCATCTATATTCTTTTTGGGAAACTTTCTATTGTGGTTATTGGCTTTTGTACCCATGTCTCTTCTCTCCTGTTTGTTCCTTACTCCTCTGTTTTTTCTCTCTATTTCCTCGTCCCCATCATCTTCGTGATGCCTTGGGAAAGAGGCAGACCCAACCGTGGCTTGGGACCTCTTCACAACCCATTTGGTCATCATCCTTCTCCTCTCCCCTCATCCAGCCTCTCAGAATCCTCTCTGCTCTCCTCTCGAGCAACAAGCCAAAAAGAATACGATAGTTGGGATTATGGTGCTCGGGTGGAGGAATAAATTCCTTTTGAGCCTCTACAAGTTAACCCACCTACCTCCCCTCCGTCTGCAGCAGAATGGTCACCTAATGTAGCTTATTTTGATCTACACAACCACCATGCCACAACCAACAATTCACAGGTTCCTGGGCGAGATTCTGGCAGAGTAACGGTGTTGCCCTCTCGAAGGCGCTTCTCAGATGAGTAGTGACAACTCGTGTTTGATCTTTGTAGGGACATAGTAGAGCAAAAAAAAATTCGGGAGCAAATGGACTGCAAGCTTGTCAACCATTTGGATTCACTCTCATGCCAGACCTCTTACCAAGCATGTCTAGTTTTCCATCGCCAATGTGCATGTGCCTCTATTGGACAACATCCTCCTAGTTGCGAAGATGGAAGTGGTTAGTCTAAAGTTTAGTTTTCTTTATCTATCATGGTTGCAATCTATAACATGTTTTCGGATTCAGTAGTTATTAGGATCATTTTGTATCCTCAGTGGTCTTTAGTCCCAGTAGCTAGCAAGCATGTTTTGGCATCTATTCTATTATGTATATGTAATTGCATCACCAAACTCTTATCAGGCCTTCGAGGCAGTCTTTTAAGACATTATGAGACCTGGTGCAGACTCTGGTTTCTAATCATGGCATGTCTTGCACCATGTTACAATTTATGTATTTTGAACTCTGAATTTTGAAGGTAATATCAATCTAACTTACAAAAAAAAAAAACATTTGTTTTAGCAAAAAGTTCGGAAAGATTACGAAGTGGTGGTTAACATTAAGTATATAAATGGGGAAAATGTACATACACAATACAAATATCAATGGAAAAATCATGGGTGATAGGTGTGGGGATAGTAATAGATCCCAATGGATAACAATAAATTAGGTATGAATGGGGTTTACATGAATTGACCAATAATCAAGTTGAAGTGCATGTTATTTGTCAAAAACGTAAGATCCTATACTCAATGTAGATTAAGAACTTGATAGTTATTGGAGATTCCACAATCATTATAAGGCATATGCACAATTCCTTTACTCCATTTGATTGTAATTTAGAAAGCCTTTTCTCTACAATTCAATTAGAGGCAGAGTGGTCTGCCTCAATCGAGTTTTTCCATGTCTTAAGATCTTGAAAATCACCAATGATATCATTTACCTAATGAGGCCTCCCACATGGAGGTTGGGAAACTTAGGCTAAAAGGTGGGATTTTTATTCGTTGATCCCTTAAATTTAGTTTATGATGTTTAACCCAAAGTATTCAAATCACTCTATATTCATTGTCCAGTGGCATCTCGAATCTAAGAAGGAAGGACATGACATAATGCAGTTTAAACCCTGTTATCGCTCAGTTTGTAGGAAAGTTTAAGTAGCTTGAAGGCAAGAGTCAAACTGGCATAACAGGAGCTTCCCCACCCACTGTCACCTTGATGGGGGGCTCTTTCTATTCAGGGTGGCTAATCCCAAGGGAGACGTCCCTAGTAATCTGGGGTATTGAAAGGAAAATGATCAATAGGTTAAGGCTCAAAAGGTCAAAGTAAGTTTTTCCCCTTCACAGATTACTGCTGAGAAAGATAGTCAAGATGAAGGTATTCCACTGATCGGGCACCTGTTTGCGAGACAAGGCAAATAAAACTAGAATGTGCAATAGTGGTTAGTACTTCATAGATTAATGACTATCTTTAATATATACATGAGCATGAATAAATGTAATTATTGACGAAGTCAATGATTGCAATAGAAGCTATGGCTTATAATATCACTTCTTCAACAAATACAAGATGATTATAGCTTTCAATGTTCAATATCAATCCTTGAATTATCACAACGCATTAAATACCATAAATCTGCTCACATATAATGTTGTTGCGTCAAACCTACTGAGGGTGATGTCAGCCCTATTCTAGGTTAGTTTAACTAGACAATGAAGTGAACGTTTTGCTAAATAAGTCAATGAAAATACTCAACACTTTAATGTCTATCAATGGATGACTTAGCCGCAACTTTAATACCAAGCAAAAGTTCAAAAGAGGCAAGACGTCATCATCCCCACCCAATCGCCAACCTTGATGGGGGCCTTCTTTCATTCAGTAAGTGGCTAATCCTATGTGGAGTATTCCCAGTAACCGGGGTAGCTTGAAAGGAAAAATGATCACGGTTAAGGCTCAAAAGGTCAAAGTACGTTTCACAGACATCACCGAAAGATAGGGGTCAAGATGAAGGTATTCCAACACTCCGCACCCGCCCAGACAAGTAAAATAAAAACTAGAATGTAATAGTGGCTAGTAATTTCCATATAGATTAAATTAATCATCTTTAATATATACATGAGCATGAATAAATGTAATTATTGACGAAACCAATGATTGCAAATAAAGACAAAAAGCTTATAATACTTCTTCAACAAATACAAGATGATTATAGCTTTCAATGTCTAATATCAATCCTTGAATTATCACAACGCATTAAATACTATAAATCAAGCAGAATGTTGTTAAGGCCAGTCCTACTGAGGGTATTCTTGCCTAGTTAGTTTAATCCAGACAATGAAGTGAACGCCTGCCAAATAAGTCAATAAAAATACTCAACACTTTAATGTTTATCAATGGATGACTTATAGTCGAACTTTAATACCAAAGCAAAAGTTCAAAGAGCGCAGATCAACAACAAACAAAGCCGGGGTAAATCAGCTAGGTTTAGCTAGGTTTCTGCCAGAAGTTTGGAAGATTGTTTTGTCGACAAAGGCCTAACGCTAAAATTCTTTAGACTAGTGCCTTAGGGTAAATGGAGTTTATGAAAAGGCCAAACCTTGGGAGAATTCAAATCTATGGATTCGAGTTAGGTTTAGACAGGCCGTGAATGGCGGCTATGAAGTCAAAACCTCAGGGAGGAGGCTCTATTCCGTATAGCTTGTTAGGCCTCTGTTCTCCCTCTTTTCTTAGGACTCTTTGGCAAAAACGGTTATCTTTAAAATATAAATCTAGGGTTGAAAAGTGTTGTAGAGCTAAGGCTTTTCAAACCCTGAGGTAAAGGGTCAAAGCCTGTAGTAAACTTAATTAGGCCCGCTGTGGACGCTTCCTTCTTCAACTTATATTTCAAAACTAACTCGTGTAAGAGGGAACTAGGTGTAGTAATGGCTAGGTTGTTCTAATGAAATGGCTGTTCAAGTTTTATTTATGGGGATATAAAGTAAGTGCGATTCCATTTGTGTGCTTTTGGCTCCCAGGGTTTCTACCGATTACAAAATAGCAACAATGTAATTCACAAAAAGTAAGATATTTAACTCACAAATCCACCAATCGTTGTTTTGCATGAAAAATATACTTGCAAACCAATGAAGAGCTAATCAAACCCAAGTTGTAAACCTTCCAAATGATGTCAATTACAACAATGCAAAAGATGATCATCCACAAGTGTAGAGCCTCAACTCCAAGAGCCAATAACGCAAGACAAAGACTAAAAGAAACTTTCTCACAAGAGAGAGTGAGTTGTGTTATGTTTAAAGGTGAGGCTCAACGCCCCTCTGCCGATATCATCCTAATGACCTTTACCATAAAAAATAGTCATTAAAATAGTCGGTTAGCACAATTTAACAATATTGGCATTATTTGTCACATTAAATGCTAAAATGCCGTACCATGAGCCAAAAGTGAGACGTCAAGCCCTCCGAGGGAGACGCTGGGTCTCTTTAAAAGATTAGCATCCAATAGGCAAGACGTTGGCCCCTCTTGGGCTCCTGCAAGTTTCCACATGTGCCACAATGTCCAAGCACACCGCCACATCCTCCAAAAAACGTCCAACCTCGGTGCAGTGCGTCCCCGTCCAAAGAAAAGCCATTATCTCATCCCACGGGTGATCCCACCTAGGTCGGGCTCTGCTAAAGAGTCCTTGGTGAGGACGTCCTTCTTATGCAAGTGTCACCAATAACGCTGTCCCCGCCCATCCCAGCAACCATCCGGGCGGCTCCTTCACCCATGGAGGTCCTAACTAATCATAATCCCCATGTGTACCGGTCCATCGGAATTCCATCCCCACGGCATGGTCCCCGGCACGATCAAAGACCACGCCTCCATGGGCCCATCGGGCCCAGATCATAGCAACGCAAATCATATGTCAACACAGTTATCAAATACATGCATGAAACTCCTAACATACTGGCCCAAGAGCTCAGTTATATCACACATCTGCATTACACAAAGTCAAGAAATCGGTTGTAACAAATCCCATTGGGCTAATACCCACAAGTAGATGGAAAGTTTCCCGAAGCATCATTCAAGCCATGTTTTACGAAGTGATATGGTTTTAGGGATGTCCAACACGTAGCATCTCAAGGGCGTGTCGATAAGGGGTTTCGTAGGAGGTTTTAAATGCATTCGGCCATGAATCGCATTTTTCCGCTCCTTTTATTACGTCTTTTATCTTTATTTAATGTTTCTTTCTTCTTCTATTTCAGAGGTTCCACTAGAGAATACCTTGCTTATGACCAGAGTCGATAGTGTTACTCCATCAGATTCTTCACGTAGATATATGGTTATTTTGATAATTCTTTCTTGGCCATGCAAACTAAAGGTCACCGCCTCCGGCGGGTGACTGTGGGACATGATGGAAGCAATGTCACATCACCGGAGACACGCAACAAACATAATTGGTCAAGTTGTGATGAGACCTCCCATCCCTCTTGGTTAGGTCTTGTTTTATTATTTTCTGTGGTCCCTTTTAGTTTTTATCAAGAGTTTTTACGTTCTTCTATCCCCTGGGCGGAGCATCTATAGGTTTTATTTCCCATGGCTTTATCTTTTACCAACATACCGGCCTTAGAAATTCTTCTTCCCATGTTGTTGTGTAACCCTGTCATCCTAATAGACTAGGGGAATGGGATATATGTGTGGGGTATAAGATGTAATGATAAAATGGTGGGATGGATCATGGCTCTCATGAATCCCTTTGGTATTAAATCCAAAACCCATGAATGGTCAATCCTTGCTAAGTCACCTAATCATCACCTCCCAACAATGGTCAAGTGGGATTAGTGTGTGATCCAAGGGCCATCGAAATCCTAAGAAATTTAATGGCAAGGCAAGAGGGGTTATAATGATCAAATATGACACATACCATGATACCTTGGACCACTACTCTCATGGAGCAGAGTCCCTCTCCGATGCAAGCCTCTCCAAGCTTCTGGTGATGGAACTGCTGTCACGTGATGTGGACAAATCTCAAAGGGTTAGTTAGAAGAAAGATGGGGCCTCCTTTGTGGCCATGCTCGTCAATCCTCGGCTCTAAGATCTACAGTTCAGACCCTATGGGCCCTAGACATAGATCTCCTAGTTATCCTAGATATCAGGGATAACAAAACCCCTGATGACACTCATTTAATTCCTTCAACTTAACCATGCCCTGATTTCACAGCATACTTCTCTGTGATGAGGCATGTTTATGATTTAGGTAGCTCTCATTTGTGCCTGCAAGGACCCAAAGGTAGGATTAACCTGTAAGTTTTAGAGGATTCAAAAGTATTCATCCATGTTTTCAAGGATTCATAGGTGGACAATGGTTGATAATCTATGATGACTTGTAGTGCATTGGAATTCCTCCATTTCTTAGTTGCAGTGTGGGAATTTGAGAGAATGGAGAACCATAACCAACTTGGATGTTTCCCCATTTGTGAAATTATTGACATTTGCCATGTCTTGAGGAGGCATGAGAGCCTTTTGTCTGGTAATTGGGCCTTCATATTCAATGCAACATCTAAATGTTCTCTTAGGAGGAAGCTCATAATGCTAGTTATGCAAAAATCTAGGAAATAATAACTCAACAAAAATGCCTAATAGAGAATTTAGAGGCATAATGCAAATTGCTACACTAGATGGAAATAAGTTAGGTCCAAATCTCCCAATGAATAGTTTATTTCCAAAGGATGTCAATGGTTCAGTTCTAGATGAAGGTAAAGAGGAGGAATCAGTTCAACAAGATCCTCAAAGTGTGGACATGAAGTGATTGGAATAAGAAACCAAGCCTCCATCAGAGGATAAGAATGAAGCTCATAGTGGTCATGTCTTCCCTTAATATCACAGACATTTTTGTGTTTTGCAAAGTCTCTTTGATTTTAGGAATATTTTATAGTGTTTATACTAGTTGGTCTTTTTGGTAATTCCTTTGCAAAGAAAAGAACAATATTTTCAATAGTAAGCTCTTTAAAATTTAGCTACTTTTTTGTACAAATGGCTTTTGAGTAACCCTTCTTTTTGTATTATTATACATTAGTGAGGCTGCAACACTCTTTTTGATATCACCCTTAACCATTTCCAGAAAGTGTACCAATCCCTTGGCTTTCCTCCTCGTGACAACATCATTATCTAACATAAATTTAATGTTGTTTCCATCTATAATATAAACAACCCTCTTAAGGGTGGCAAGTGTCGGGGGGTTGTTCTCAACCCCAAGGAAAATTATGAACTTAATTATGCTTGGGGTTAGGCATAACCACTAATAATCAAGTTGAAGCTCTAGCCTTGTATCGAGGTTTGATTGTCCTTAAGATAAAGAGGATACAAATTCTTGTAATAATCAAGGACTTCACCATTATATCTACCAATGTAGTAATTCTTCTTCGCAAGACTCTAATATATCCAAACTGATCTTGAGAATATGAGGTGTGATAGACAACTTTAATTCTATCGAATTCTTTCATGTGCTATGATCCATCAATAACTGGACGAAATCCATGGAAAATATAAGAACCTCATTAAATTGTGGAATGTTGATTCAAAATAGGGGGTTTCCTTCTCTGGTTTACCTCCCATGGAATAATTCATTCAAACCCTAGAATATGCATGCAATATAAGTTGATGGACAAATGGCATTGGGATTTAAGGCCGATGAGATGGGAATTAATCAAGGCCCCTTCCTTTGTATCCCCTTCTCATTACTCCAAGTAAGGTAGCAAGACGACTCTTAAGTATGAAGGGATGTTGGCATTCAATGTAGGTGGGATATTTCCAATGATTTCTTGTGGTTTCGGCTAGAGTCATCTCTCATCTAGCCTGGTATGGTTTATGCTTACTTAATCTCTTAACTTGGTTATGGCTTGACACTTTGGGTGTTGTGGCTCCTTCCAGGCGTGTTTTTGGCTCAAAGGTAGATTTCTTTATCAGATTCTCTTTGTTTGGCTTTTGTCTGTTTCTTCTCTTGGTTCAAATTCGTTGTTTATGCTCCACATGGAGAGTTACATACATTCCAACAAACGATTTATGTGCAAAATCTCTCACCTTTGAAGGGTACATAGATGAACTGTTTGATAAATTGTGGATGTACGTGTTGCATTTAACCACCTTAACAGTAGGACAATCTCTCAATTACAGTCTTAAATAATCATAAATGCAGAGTTAGCAATGGGTAGTCAAGGTAAGTAGATTGAAAAGTTAGTAGTATATCGTAACATGCTTTATTAACTAATTCTTGGTTTTGATAGAGCTCACACTCCTTAACCCCTTATCCAAAGGTATTTATTAGAAAACAAAAATACAATTTAGCAAGTTCTATGAAAAATGGCATAGGACTCTTTATGTTATAAAACATTGTTTTGTTGTGAAACTAGTTATGGGATCCGATGGAAAAATTAAATGTAATAGTGGTTCCATCTATAATACAAACAACCCTCTCAATGTTTTGTGAACGAACAAACAATGGATGGATTGTCGACCCCTCAAAAGAGATTGTAAGGGAAGGTGTCTAGAGGTTGGATGACCTAAGTCAACACCAACGTCATGAACATTAGCACGTCGTACCTTATTACTTGCTCGATGGTGGTGCGTGCAATGTTCATTATCCTACAATATATCCTCATTACGTTGTATCCAAACTTTGTAACGAAAAGGCTAGCTTGAAAGTGGAGTTTTTGTACCATTTTTGTACTATTAATAAATCACTTCAACAAGCTCATGAAAGAGAATTTGTAATCATTACTTGTGGTATTATGTCACATGGTATTGTTGTTGTTGTGGGAGGGAGATTGGCTAGAGACTAGGGCACAATTTTGTGGTAGTGGTTTATGCAAAGACAAGTTTTAAAGGACAACCCTTTCACAAGGTGTTGTTTAATCTTGTAGCAAACCTCTTCGCTATAATGCGCGCTACAAAGGTCAAAGCTCCCATTGATTCAAACCGTGATCAATTCTTTTGACAATTTGTGGACTAAAATTGGTAAAATCCTATCAGATATTGTCTCCCACCATGCACAAAACCGGAATCATGTGAGAACTCGCCTATCCCTCAAATTTCTTTGCCAGATTTCATCGTTCAGGCTACATGCAAAAACAGGCTCTTCATTTATCACAAGAAGATTAATCCATTTCTAAAAATATGATAGTTTCTATATCTTTTATATTTTTTTTTTTTTTTATTAATTTAATTTAAAAAATTGTTTGAAAATGGGAAATGTTTGCTACCCAAACATATAAGAAATGAACATTTAAAAATAGTACCAAAAATGGCTTTGGGATGCAAGTTCTCATGTCGACGTGACAACTGGTTTTAGTACTAACATCATCTACAATTATCATGTGCCATGAGTACTAATTCTTTTGGTTCTTCGTTGACTTTATTTACTCTAATTAGAGATCTTCATCTCCTCCTTATTTATTCTTTTAATCTTTTTCTCAAATTCTTTGAATCTCAATTTGATATTTTATTTTGGTATTTATTTAGTTTTTCCATTTTTAAATTCATTTATATTTAAATAAAATAAAAAAAACAATTTTTTTAAATTAAATTTGATCGGATATATTATAATTCCACCATAATTCAATATGTTGAAATTTTTTCAAAATATTTACACTATTATAATCAACCCAAATACCTCTAAAAAAAAAAGTGTAATAACTTTCTACTCATCTAATCCATGTACCAATACTTAACCCAAACCACTCCATCATACAAGGTCTCTCTATCTGCATAATTTGTCACACTCCATCCGACATTTGTACTTCTCCTCTCTCTCTCACATAAATACATGTCATAAATTCCCTTTGGCATAGATCCTTATGCCAACTGTTTCAAAGCAATTCCCTATCAAACCGTCACCATAGCACCAAAATCTTTGGAGAATGGAGCTGCCAAAGAAAAGACAAGATTCCAATTTGGCATGGAATATTTTTTAAGAAACTTCCTAAGCCACAACCCCCAAAATTAGAGAAAAAGCACTAGAGGAAAAACATATCTTATGGCTATTGTTAGAAATTACATTCCCCTATTTATAGGTGATTCCCCCGGCCTAAAAGCAAGCCAAGCCGAATTCTAACATGAAGCTTGACTCCCCTCATTCCACAATCCAAGGAATTATAGGAATTAACGCGCGCCAACCTTTTCGTTCCGTAAACCGCTTTTCATGGATTCCCAAAACCACTTTATGCCTAAACTAAACTGCCTTTCGCCCTATAACACGTCCCAGTTATCAATTTTCTTTTCTCAGAAAGAGGTCGCGATGTCTAATCCCGTGAGGCCGACAAGATCTCCCTTGGTTGTCGTCGGATCAGAAAATGCAGACATCTATGTGGAGATAGACAGAATTCTGTATAGACTGTTGCTGCTCGTAATGGCTGACTTTAGGAGGTAAGGTGCCAACCAGGTTTATAAGGCTAGGCTACCGTATCCCACTTCCACTTCATCGGCCAGGCATTCCCCACCTTCCATGCATGTCAAAGCTGCTCATTGAAACGCTGCTGGCGCTGCCGTCTGCCTGCCCCAACGCCTCTTTACCAAACAAAGAAAACAAACATTTTAAGGTTTTAAGTTTATTATACTTGCAAAAGCTTTGACTATGCAGCCAATGTTTCATATCTTTTACCCTACCTATTCTGAATTCAGTCATTTTACGGCTTTAGTTGTAATTTATTCTGAATTCTAGTATTTTACGGTTTTAGCTCTAATATATTCTGAATTCCGGTATTTTATAGTTATAATATATTCTGAATTCAAGCCCTTTATTGTTTTCTAAATCCAATCATCTTACGCTTTTAGCTATGATATATTCTGATTCAATCCTTGAACGGTTTTCTACATTAAATCCTTTCGCGGTTTTAGATATAAAATATTAGGAATTCAAACATTTCACGGTTTTAGTTCTAATGTGGTCCGAAGTCAGATCATTTTACGGTTTTACTTGTAATATATTTCGAATTTTCTGAATTCAAGCATTTCACGGTTTTGATGATAATAATATGCTTAAAGGTTCGACTCTGATCTTTTTCTTCTTCTGATCGTTTTTCTACCATTACGGTTTTGACAGCTTAAATAATATGAAGAAAGCTTTCGGTATTTGTTTTTTTGTTTGCTTGTTTCTGAATGTGTTTCGTTATGCGTGGATTTCAGGCATTTTAATGCTTTAGTGTAAATTTGTAAAACATAAACTGAATTCGAGAACTTTATGTTTTTTTAGGTTATAATGCTGAATTCGAACATTTTAACGCTCTGACTACGAAATTGCGAAGAGATATTGTATATTCAAGAGTTTAACGTTTTTTAATTGTTTCTGGTTCTTTTTTCGCTGATTTCAATCATTTGATCTTGTGCTTAATTGTTTGAAATTACATTTTCCATCGTTTGAGAAGCTCGAAGGGTTACTAACAGACTGAGCAGGCTATATGCCTTGAATTTTGGTCATCATTCTAGAGACAACCATGCAATTCTGACGTTCAGTAATTTAAGATGCTTATCACCTCTTGGACTGCTAAGTGGAGGAAAATTTTAGTGGCTGGGTTATGAATATAATACCTTATTATTGAGTAGACTGAAACTTAGTTGTTAGAAATGGTGCTTAGAGAATTTTAGTATATGGCAGTCTCGGCAACCCTGCGATTCTCAAAAGAAGTTTCTGTAGACTACAGTCATGTGAATTATGGTTATTTTATTGGCTTCAAATG
>SNQJ01S0218858.1:0-15264 GCA_010110895.2 Picea sitchensis
ATATTTGTAATAGATATCCCATTAGCTGACATGATATTTTCTGCATGTTTATGGACAAGTTGTGTAGGGACAGTTAGTATGACTGTCTCCTGGAGGCATGGTGAGTTGTTAGCATTAAACCTCAGTTAGTTCATACTTGGAAAGAAGTGCGAAGGTGGCGAGCATAGGAAACAATGAATAGGAATTGGAGATTTCGTGAACCCGCCAACTCGACGATCCGCGAAAGAGATTCCAAAAAATTGCCAAGTATGGAAAGCAAACACACGAGCTTCAAAATGGGGTGACAATAGTTCCCGAGGAGACGTGAGGACCCGAAGTCAAATTGCAGGTCTTAGAAATTTTGAGAGCAAACTGTGTATCACAGAAGAGGGTATGATGTGGGAGTCCGGTAGTAAATTTATATATCGCGGAGGTTCGGGTGTTGTTTGTAGATCACAGAACAATGGAAGTGTAATCTAGAGCCCAACTGCCCAGGAATCCACGATCTGAAAAGTGTCTAGGTATAAAATGGGAAGCGGTCGGTCGGAGTTGCGATATAAAAGCATGAGTGAAAATGTGAACCCGTGAGTCCACCAACCCCCATAGTTAGACATTTTTGAAAAAATGACTAGGTAACCAGAAAGAGAAAGTAGAGGGGAAAAAGAAACAGGAATTTGGTTAAGTATAGAAGAGGGAAAAGAAGGGCTAATATATTCAAATATGTAATAGATATTCCATTTCCTGGAAAGATATTTTCTGTATGTTTCTGGAGAAGTTGTATACTTATTGCATATACTTGGAAAGAAGTTTGAAGGTGGCAGGCACAAGAAACATCGACTAGAATTTGGAAATTTCCTGAACCCGCCAACCCAACGATCCACGAAAGAGATTCCAAGAAATGGCCAAGTGTGGAAAGCGGTCGGACGAGCTTTGAAATAGGGTGACAAGGGTTCCTGAGGAGACGTGAGGCCCCGGCGGTCAAATTGTATGTATAAGAACATTTCCGTGCAAAATGTGTAACATAGAAGAGGGGATGACATGGGAGTCTGGAAGTAAATTTTCATATTGCAGAAGTCGGAGTGTTGTTTGCAGGTCACGAAACAATGGAAGTGTAATTTAGAGACCTCCTGGGTAGGAACTGCAATCGAAAAATTAGCTAGGTATGGAAAGGGGAAGCGCTTGGTCGGAATCGTGATATAAAATCATGAATACAAATGTGAACCCATGAATCCGCCAACCTGCGCAACAAGACATTTTTCAGAAAAAAAAACCGACTAAGTAACCAGAAAGAGAAACTACAGGGGAAAAAGAAAGGGGAATTTGGTTAAGTATAGAACAGGGAAAAGAAGGGGATAAAAGAGAAGGAAAATATAAAAGCGGAGGTTAGTTTTTGTAAGCGGGAATTGGTCTAAAAAAATCCACATTGTTACAAAACCATTATTTTCTAGTCCAATATTTTATGTACTTACTCGTTTTCTATTTTGCTTGTACCATTAAAAAGGGTGTGAGCAAATGCTTTGTTGAAGATTAGTTTTTATTGCAACTTGTGGGAGTAATTATGTTCTTGATACATTCTTCCATGACTTTGACATATTAACTTAAGTATTAAACTTCTTGCATGATGGGTTGTTAGCATTAAAGCTTAATAATTACATGTCTAGAAACAACAATGACGATCTTGAATTTTAATATTGTAGTTGATTTCATAGTCCCATTTGACTACAACCACCATAGATCGGTTTTTATTTTTATTTTTTACTCGCGAACAAGAAATTTGCTAATTTCATTAATAAAGTAAAAAGTGCTCATATAGAGGCTAGGGGATGGACAACTAATAAAATGTTCCCTTTCAGAGTAAAAGACTCAAGGAAGCGAAAGGGAAATAAGAATTTGTTTGCTTAGCAAGGCTGAGATGAAAATAAAATTTCTAGGGCGGGGCCCCGACTACCGCATCGTGATTTGGTATTGCTATGTTCTATTTGCATTATGAATATAATTGAATGTTGGTTTGAAACTGTCTGAAATTCATTTTTGTTTCCATAAAATCCCCGATGGGATCGACACAATGCATTGTCATATAATTGTTAATTGCTCCATATTAGATGAAATTACTTGAGCCAATACAATATTCGAGAACTACGAGACTATCGAACCATGCTAATGAGAAGAGTGTTAAATTCAACAAAGAAGCAAAAACCAAGATCCCAAGGCAAATTTTTCAATAGTAAATCCATTAAAAAAATATTGGGTCTATCCATAGAAATTGGACTCAATTCTTTGCACCAAAACATTGAAAATATTTGTCATAAACACAAGTACATGATCTACAAAAAGAAAAAAGAAAAAAAAGAAACATGCATACAATTCTGTGTTGTTCCTCTAGTGGGGCAACATACAAGAGCCATCAAGATGCTCTTCAGCATGCATACAAAACTCATTACCATGCTTTTTTTAGGAAATCCTTGCAGTATTCTCCTCGGAAGGTCAATGTTCGTTGTCACAATCTCAATATCTTGCAGAAGACTTGAGGTGACAAAGAAACATGAGAGTGGTTCCGTAGTGGAATAATTCCTTGGATTGAAGAAGGTGAACAACACTCCTACTCTTGAAACTGGTGATCTGGAGACATTTCAAGGAACCACTGAATTGCACAAATAATAGGGAAAAGGCCTCGACGAGAAGAGTTTCCAATCCACATCCGCCACTGCGAAGAGCATGACATCCTGCAACATTGCTCCAACATTGCACCCCAACAAGAAAGCAACCCATAATTTTTCAAATGAAAGAGGACATAAGAACCCATCCTCGTGGTAAAATTGATAGTTCTCACAAGCTTCCTACTAGGAAGAAGACGAAAAATGTTGCAGGGCAAGAAGAAGAGCATGAAATTGAAAGTTAAGACACACCAAGAGACCACCTCCTCATAGTCGAAGACTTCAGGGACATACATTGCATGAGCAATTCCAGAGGATCAAATTAGTTCATTCTGGATGGAAGGATATGAGTAGTAGGAATATGCCTTGCACTAGTGGGAGTTCTGGTCCTCATCCCCTAAGTGTTAATTTTATATCTAGAGAACAGGAGAGTGGTCCCGCAATTGAATAATTATTTGGCTTGAAATATATCTCTGGGAGAATCAAGAGACCATTTCCTTACAGTTAAAGACTTCCACCCAGAATAGACTGATTTGGACCTTTGGAATTCCTACTCTCAAGCTGCAAAGTGGCTATTGCATTCAACGTTGGTTTGTTTTCTGAAACCCCTTCTTTTGGTCTTGTTAGGTCTACCATCACCAAGTCGAGAAGTGCCCCCCATTATGGTTGAATTCAATTTGGGTGCAGGAGTGGGAACAACGTATGCATTGCCATCATCCATTTCCGTACCATCATCCATCATATCATCTTCTCCCGGCTTGAAATTGACCCCGCATCAACCTTTGCACCAACCATCAATGCAGGCGGGCAAGCTGTCTGAGCAGGCGGGGTTGCCTTGGAATTATTTAGCTTGAAATATATCTTTCGATGCACCAAGGGACCACCTCCTTTTTTTCTCTTGGGTGGAGGGAGATGAGTAGTAAGAATATGCCCTGGAGTATTGGAACCTCTGGTCATCATGCCTAAAGGTGTTTACTGTATCTGGACAAAACTGTTGTCGAACTGCTACCATAAGTTAATGAGAATTTCTGTTTTCTCTAGATGATGTTTGAAATAAAAATTCGGAAGGGATAATATAACCATCCACAAATATTGGTTTAATGTGTATCAATGGAAGATCTCCTCGATCCTTTTGCTGATCAATGACAATCCCCACGGTTCGTGCGTAATGAGGCACTTGATCGACATAAGGTATGTATAATTCATGTTTAATGATTGTATCGAGTATAATTCATCATGTTTTTACACTTCCAAGGATCTAATTCACATTTTTGGATGTTACAGGGTGAAAATGCACTACGTTTCTGCTTCCGGCACTCGATCCGGCTCTCCTTCCAGCACTCGTTCCGGCACTCGATCCGACCCTCTGTCCAACACTTCGTATTGCACAAAAACAGAGGACGACTTGGCAGTTATGGCATTGGCGGCTAGTGATGGGAGAATGGGAAACGTGGGTTTTGTTCATCCTTATCCCCTCCATCTACTGAGCTCCAGACAACTCAGTTTCAGTTGTTCAAAGAGGGTGATTATTGACTCGCTCCGTTTTATCAGTTAGGGCACCATTTAATGCAAATTGCTGAATTTAGAAGTGGTTCGACCCTCCTATGGTCAACCACTTAGCCTGCAAACGTTATAAATACTACCAAGGTGGCCAGACAGAAGTTAAGCATCATATACATCAGTGTGATAGCTAGAAATATGTTTTTACTCTGTTTTGATATTTTACATTGCTAGAATTATGCAAGAACTGCGTTTTTGAGTTTTCATGGTGAATTCATCTCGCTGAGTGTGTGGTGTGATTTTAGAAAGTGACCACGACTTACTGGGGGGCCCACCAATAGTCTAGTAACTCTTCTTTAGTTTATTTATGCATTTTTATAGTTTAGTTGTTTCTCTTTATTTTCCTGTACATGCATTTTTTTATGTTAATTAGTTTGTTGTTGCAATTTAATTGTTTTGATTCTCTTTTGCAGGTTAGTATGATGAATTGTGTTAGCATGCATTAATCTTGTAGTTAGGAACAGATCTCCAGACCCCTAGACTAACCCCATGTGTAATTAGATATTAGATTATGCTTTCTTTTATGATTTTATAATCAAGTTTAAAACAAAGTTTTAATTAGAATAGAACAAAGTTTTAATTTGGGTTTTCTTTGACAGGGATTTGATGGATGGATAGAGTTAATTTCAGTTTTTAATCATAGCTTGCTTATCTTATATTTATATAGATCTTGTTTAATTAATTGTGGATGAATGTAGTTGTTAGTTTACTTTTTAATGTCATGTTTTAAATTTCTGTTTTTAGGCATTTCTTTATTGCAGTTTGAATTGTTAGAATAGATGTAGCCCAGTTTCATTTATGTAATTTCCTTTCTTAGAATTAAATTGCAATTACATTTCTTAGTTAATGGTTGAATCTAGTTTTGCTTACATAGTATAGAAGTACAATGATGATCTCATTATATTGTTGATGGTTAATAAATATGCAGGGTAATTGACGAATTTCAGTAATGACTAAATTCTCATTAGATTGTTTAATCCATACCTTTCATTTTGCTATTGAGATTAGTGTTGAGCTTATACCACTTGAATTATCCTTTGTTTTCAAGTGCCATTGAGATATCATCCGACACCGAAGACATTCACATAACCACAAACATTATATTTGAATTGTCATAGGTTAAAAGATAGTTTTTCTATTTTCGTAGATTAAAGATAGTTTATTGCTTTTGTAGATCAGAAGATAGCTTTCTTGCTTTCATAGATTAGAAAATAGTTTTATTGTTGCTGTAGGATAGATTAGATAGCAGTTTGCTTATCATAGGTTCAAGGTTAGTTGCTAGTCTTTCTTCCTTTCAATAAAATAGATTTCCTTTCATACATTAGAAATAGTTTTGCATTGAGCATTTATTCCAGTTGCTTCTTAGATTTCCTTTCATGCATTAGAAATAGTTTTGCATTAAGCATTTAGTCCACTTTCCTCTTAGGCTAGATATTTGTTCAATGAAAAGTTTTACTTTGATTACTTGCAATAGTTAGTTGCCTTTGCTTACTTGTCTATTTGCTTTAGTAGGTTAGTTAGGTGCCTTTGTTTACTTGTCTTTTGATTTAGTAGGTTAGTTAGTGTCTTTGCTTGCTTGTCTATTTGATTTAATAGGTTAGATAGGTGTCTTTGCTTACTTGTTTATTTATTTTCTTTCATAGGGTAGTTTCTCATTGAATGTAAGTTGGCAAGTTAAAATAGTTTGATTTTGTCATTTGCTTATTGATATGCTTAGATAGTTGCTTATTTCTTATTGTTGAACTAGTTTGCTTTACATAGGTTTTTTTTTACTTTCTTAGGAACAATCCATCGATCCTTGGCCCAAAAGTACTTAGGTTACATATTTTAATTTACTTAGGTAGGATTTTCTCATTAGATAGGTTTTCTTGAGTAGATTAGCCCTTAGATAGCCACTTCCTTAGTTAGACTATACTCCTACCAGTCCTTCTACCTTTGGCATATATTTTGCTACAACTCTAAGTTTACTTACCTCAGGTTGACAATTTAATTGAGGGTTTTTACTGTGTTTTTAGTGCATATATAGCACCCATCATTTTTGGCGTCGTTGCCGAGGAGTTGTCTTAAGGTAATAAGTAGTTAGGAAATAGATCATTTCTAGAACTTAGCGTTAGATTGGTGGTGGGGGAACTTTAAGATGAGAGATAAGAACCTGCGCATCTGCTATAGCAGGTTTCCCTAAACCCAATGGTATTTTTTCCTTTTGTTTTTGTTTTCTTTCATGAATAGACCTAGAAACCCAATGGTATCTTTTTCTTTTTGCTTTTATGAATAGACCTAGAGACCCAAAAGGGAGATACATTAAATCTAAATCAGACCTTTCAACTAAGGTTCCTTCCGATCTCTTTGGGGGAAGGAACATTCTACTCATAAACTCCGCAGATTGATACTGAAAAACAAGAGCTAGCTCAACCCAAAGAGCCAAAGTAGTCTCTGAAGAGACTAAGACAGGGAGCACTATAAAACAAAAAATTGAAGCATCAATAATAGTGGGGTAGGAGGCAAGACCACTCGAGGCTTCTATAGAACCAAACAATACAACCTTTGTTTTCTTACCACCATTAGGAGATCCTAACTTTGTGGACATCATCTTTCTGTGAACCAAGTTTTATCAAATTGCAAGATGAATTCAGAAGAAACGATTAGGATGAGGGAACTTTCTCAAATCCTAGCAGCAGTCGAGATTTCTTCTTTTCAGGAAGAGCATAGCTTGACAATAACCAAGAACTTGTCTACCTCTCCAAAAATATTAGAAGAATCAAGGTCCTCTGAGCTAAAAAATGACTCTCCTTTCCAAAATGTGAAGGAAGCTGAAAAATTATGGACTACATCCAGTGGAGAGCAATCATTAAGACCTAAGATTGAGGAGTTCTCAACATCCATCTCAACAGATTCTTTATGTACTTCAGAAATCAAACATCCAGAAGAAAAGGATCTGCATAACATGATGAAGGAAAGCATAGAAATTACTGTTGATGAACATCAAGATTACATTGAAATTTGGTTTCAAGAGGTCATCAGGCCACAATAATATTCTCTTCTTCAACACCTTCTGATGCCCAAACAAGTAGGTTGGTTGGTTCTTCATATCCATGTAATCACTGCGGTAAATTTTTCATACATGGATATGAGTATGTTTCTTATATTTTTCCTCACATGGTTACATTGGAAGAGTTCTTACACTTGAATAAAGATTTTCCCTTTATTTTTAGGTAGGGTAGGATAGTAAATAAAAGATGAATGTTATTAGTTTAGCTTAGAGTCTAATGCAGCCTCATTTGACATTTTCTTTTAATAAAATAGCTACGAGATACATGTTCCAGTGACTTGATCTCATTAGTCTTTGATATTTTAGAGTGTGTTTTTTTCTAGAGACTTCTGTAGGTATTTATTTCACCAAGAGTAGACAGTTTCAAGGAAATATAAAAGAAGGATTCGTCTTCGAAACATTTTTATACTTGAACTTTGTTGTCTGCTAAGCATCAAATGAATAATGACTTGCTGTAATTAGCCATGTTTTTGCAAAGACTTTAATTCTTTTTCTCAAGGCATTTTAAATAGCAGTTGCTCTTGAACCTTCACCACTATATAAGGAAGTGACACCGTAACCATCAAGCTTAGAGGTCTCTTGTACAATTTTTCCAAGAAACCTGAGTAAGTGAGTCAAGTGTCTTTATCAAAGAGTAGCAAGGAGGTCTAATTAGCGGTTAGTCATGGAAACATCACAATAACTACAAAGGAAGAAAGTAAGTTGAGCCTAAAGATACCTTTCTGTTCTTTCTCAATGGTACCATCCACTACACACTAAATAGCTTGATTATATCATATCTTTAGATAGGCCACGTCCGATTAAGTACCCCTTACATCGGGATAATCACTAAGTAATATAACAGAAATTCATCCTCTNCTAAAATCTTAAAGGATGGAGGGCCAGTCTCTGAGGGTTTAAGAGGCTAACCTGTCTGGATATTGAACAGGTCTAAAGGCAGTGGGTACCAGCATGTGGTATGACTAGGTAAACCCATTGGAGTACTGAGCTGGCTTGCTGGCAGCGAGGCATTCTACCTAGCAAGGATGGTAATCTACCAAAAATAAATAATAAATTTAAACTTGTCCTGATGTACGACATTACTTGCAGACAAAGATGACATGAATTATGTGTGGTTAAGCTAAGGTTAATGAATCTCATACACTTTCCATTGGGAAATAACTCTAAGACTATCTTGAAACTCTCTTGCCTATCTATTCTTACCTATATATAGGATTTCTTATCCTATAGGTGGGGCCATATTCTAACCGTCTTGTCAGACCAATCTATGAAATTTTATCTTTACACTTGACATACTATAAATCTTTGGCTATCGGGGGATACTGACTAGTTTCCTATACTTTTGNATGATCATTGCCTAAAGAAGTAAATCTTTGTAAATCTTTTGTATTATCTTCATGATACAAGTTATTACATCAACATTCATTTTATCTTGAAGTGATAAAGTCCTTTGTGCTATAAATTGTTGTATATGTCCTTAAAAGACCACTCTGTTGGTTTATTTTTGTTACAGGTTGTTCACTGTAGGTTTGACATTACATTTTTGTTATAGGCTGTTCATTGTAGGTTTGACATTACATGTTCTATGCAAGTGGATTGAGTGAGCATGGTGGCAAAATCAACAACAATGGAACACTCTTAGCCTGCCTCAACCCCTATTCACTATGTTCATGGCCTATGAGGAATCAATTTCCTCAGCCACAAAGATCCCAAGAGTTGGAGATCGTTGATTTAAACACCACCAGTTTCCAAGAGAAAGCTATAACAGGGTTTTCAAAACTGAATTTTAGAACATCTCTGGAGCTAAGGGATACTCCAAGGTGTGGATAAAAGAGGAGCTAATCAATCCTCTCATAGTCATCACCAGATTGTTTACATGTGAAGGTAGATATTCCATCTTTAAAGCCTGTCAATTTCGATTATTAGCTCACTTTTAGTTCCATAAGCCATTGTAACTTTCCCTTTTACTTCTTAAAGAGTCTCGAGAAGATGTCTTCCCAAGTGAGGAAGGATGTAACCAAACCCCATAACAACCTATTTCACCTCGACCTTATCAAACTACTTGTCTTAGTCGAGTTGGAAAAACAGGAGAAAGGGTGGGATGAGTTCATCTACCAATTTTCAAACCCTCATCTTACAATCAAGACTAACAAGAAGACTCTTGATTTAGGGACTGTTACTCCACCCAAACTCTCATGCTCAAGCTATTCCTTTATCGGAGAAACTTGTTGATACCCCTGCATCCTCATTGGGAAAAAGACCAAGAAGCCTATTGCTAATTCATGGAATGAGGACGTGCCATATATTCGGTCTGGGGGGAGTTTCTTGAGATAAAAATTCTAAGCATTGCCCATTTGTATAGCAAACCCATGAGAAGAGGAAGTAGGATTTTTGTCAAAATTCTGTCATACTGTCTTTTTACAATGTCTTGGGATATTATATCATTAGTTGTTTGTATTGGTATGCTAAATTATATACTGCTAACATCATTGTGTGTGTTATAATATACTATGCATTTTTTGTTTATGCTATAGAAGACTGCTTATACTCAACTACTCTTTGTGACAAATACAGAGTGATTACAACTACTAAATACTTACTATCATTTGTATTCCACGCTTATGAAATGAGGATCAGATGTTTGAATTGTTACATATTGATAACAAGAAATAAAAATTCTCATGTTCATAATGCCTACTAGTACAGACCAAGCCTTTTGTTAGTATCTGTCAGTTCTGTCAGTCACCAATGATCAAATTTACTCTTTCATGTGATTGATAGGATTATTAGGTCAAATTGTTATATTTTCAAGATAAAATTCTCAAATACAATTTGACATATCTTGGTTGTAAAGTTTTCATTGGTGTGTCTAGGTGTCAATACTACTCCCTCCACTCATCCAAGGTCATAAATTTTCATCATGGTCATGTCATCATTCCTTGTCATCAATTTTCAAATGATTGTCTTGGACAAAGTTCTACTTCAAAATTGGTTTCTGAATTAAGGAAGATTAATTTGACAAAAGTAAAAGAAGTTTTCGTCAATAATAGACCAAGAAACAAAAACCTCCTTCATTTTATGCACAGGTTTTATCATTTGAGATAAATTCCCCAAATACAGTTGCTATAGGAGGGTTTCTGCACATTTGGACAACTTGACTCGAAGTCAACTTTTCAGAGGTTTGGAGAAGGCATTTGCAGTGCTTGATGGTTCCATTGTGTAGAATACATAATAAAATTTCCACCCATACAACTTTCATCCCAAAAATCCTCTGGGAATGCCTCCAAAATCTCTATCAAAGACCACGTTGTGCTTCTGCTAAGAGCACGCCATGCTTCTGCAAGTTTTTAGTAACCAACTTCAAGCTGGGATTCTGAACAAATGGGAAAGTAATTTTGAAACTTGGAGGAGGTTTTTTTTCATAACATAAGAAAATACAATAACCTCTCTCAGGTTTTGAATATACTTTATGGTTTGGGATATATTCTATCATCTTAGAGGCCTATGCTTTCAGAAAATCAAACACTCTGTTTTTCTTGTTTTAGTCATATTTTCTTTTCATGTTTTCCTAACAACTGGAAGTGAAGTTTTGAAAACTAAGAGATATTTTTATCAAGGACATATTAAAAGCCAATAAAATGTCTCAGTTTATAAATATACGTTATGGTTTTGGATATATTCAATTCTCTTAGAGGCCTAGTTTTTCAGGAAATAAAACACTCTATTTTTCCTGTTTTAGTCATGTTTTCTTGGCGTGTTTTTCTAACAACTGAAGTGAATTTTTGAAAACCAAGAGAGATTTTTGTCAAGGATATATTAAAAAACAGAAACCTCTCTCAGGTTTTACACAGGTTTTACTGTCTTGTAGTTACAGGTGTCACTTTGATACCTATTTTTCACAAGTTCGCCAGGCTAGAATTGTTGTGCTTTTAGGAAGTCACTTTTGGAACTAATTTTGTAGAGATAAAATTGTTGTTTTGCATGGTTTAAAGGATCGAGGGTATAATATACATCTCAAGGCTTCCTCACATGTTATCAGTAGCCTCCAAAAACTCCAAACCCTCTAGTTTAAACTTAGAGAGCATGAAACATTGAGTTGTCATTTACGCCATGATAATGTTGTCCTACAAGCCAAGATGAATTCTCTACAACGTTAGGTTGATGATATTAACTACCACCAATAATAGTCTCTGGATGCAATTAAAACACCACAAAAATCCTAAGTCAAAATCCCTCGGGCAAGAGGGAGAAGCTTCTAAAGCTAATCCACCCCCTCCTTCGCAAGTTAGTCATAAAGGGCAATTTCTTTTTGTTTGCAGTGGGACTTGCAAAATCTTAGGTGTGGGGGTAATGTTGGGCCCGAGATATGATCACTTTTATGATGGTTATTATACACTTTTTCCGCATGTACATATGTGTTTTTCATATTTTAAAGGAGATTTTTGAAGAATTTCATGATAAAACAATATGATCGACATAACATACGTATAGTTCATGTTTAATGATTGTATCGAGTATAATTCGTCATGTTTTTATACTTCCAAGGACCTGATTCAAATTTTTTGATGTTACAGGGAAGAAATGCACTATGTTTATGCTTCCGACACTCGATCTGGCTCTCCTTCCAACACTCGTTCTAGCACTCGATCCGACACTCTGTCCAACACTTCGTATTGCACAGAAACAGAGGACGACTTGGTGGTTATGGAATTGGCAGCCAGTGATGGGTGAATGGGAAACATGGGTTTTGTTCATTCTTATCCCCTCTAGCTACTGAGCTCTAGACAACTCAGTTTTAGTTGTTCAAAGAGGGCGATTATTGACTCGCTCCGTTTGATCAATTAGGGCACCATTTAATACAAATTGCCGAATTTAGAAGTGGTTCGACCCTCTTGTGGTCGACCACTTAGCCTGTAAACATTATAAATACTACCAAGGTGGTCAGACATAAGTTAAGCATAAGATACATTAGTGTGATAGCTAGAAATTCGTTTTTACTTTGTTTTGATATTTTACATTGCCGGAATTATGCAAGAACTGTGTTTTTGAGTTTTCATGGTGAATTCATCTTGTTGAGCGTGTGGTGCACTTTTAGAAAGTGACCATGACTTGCTGGGGGGCCCACAAACAGTCTGGTAACTCTTCTTTAGTTTATTTATGCATTTTTATAGTTTAGTTGTCTCTCTTTATTTTCCTGTACATGCATTTTTTTATGTTAATTAGTTTGCTGTTGCAATTTAATTGTTTTGATTCTCTTTTGCAGGTTAGTATGATGAATTATGTTAGCATGCATTAATCTTGAAGTTAGAAACGGATCTGCAGAACCCTAGACTAACCCCATGTGTAATTAGATATTAGATTATGTTTTTTTTTTATCAAGTTTAAAACAAAGTTTTAATTAGAATAGAACAAAGTTTTAATTTGGGTTTTCTTTGACAGGGATTTGATGGATGGATAGAGTTAATTTCAGTTATTAATAATAGATTGCTTATCTTATTTTTATACAGATCTTGTTTATTTAATTGTTGATGAATGTAGTTGTTAGTTTACTTTTTAATGTCATGTTTTAAATTTATGTTTTTAAGCATTTCTTTATTGCAACTTGAATTATTAGAATAGATGTAGCCTAGTTTCATTTATGTAATTTCCTTTCCTAGAATTAAATTGCAATTACATTTCTTAGTTAATGGTTGAATCTAGTTTTGCTTACATAGTATAGAAGTACAATGATGATCTCATTATATTGTTGATGGTTAATAAATATGCAGGGTAATTGACGAATTTCAGTAATGGCTAAATTCTCATTAGATTGTTTAATCCATACCTTTCATTTTGCTATTGAGATTAGTGTTGAGATTATACCACTTGAATTATCCTTTGTTGTCAAGTGCCATCGAGATATCATCCGAAACCGAAGACATTCACACAACCACCAACATTATATTTTAATTGTCATAGGTTAAAAGATAGTTTTCTTGTTTTCGTAGATTAAATATAGTTTCTTGCTTTTGTAGACCAGAAGATAGCTTTCTTGCTTTCATAGCTTAGAAAATAATTTTATTGTTGCTGTAGGATAGATAGACTTTGCTTGGATAGATTAGATAGTAGTTTGCTTATCATAGGTTCAAGGTTAGTTGCTCGTCTTTCTTCCTTTTAATAAAATAGATTTCCTTTCATACATTAGAAATAGTTTTTCATTGAACATTTAGTCCAATTGCCTCTTAGATTTCCTTTTATGCATTAGAAATAGTTTTGCATTAAGCATTTAGTCCACTTGCCTCTTAGGCTAGATAGTTGTTCAATGAGAAGTTTTACTTTGATTACTTGCAGTAGTTAGTTGCCTTTGTTTACTTGTCTATTTGCTTTAGTAGGTTAGTTAGGTGCCTTTGCTTACTTGTCTTTTGATTTAGTAGGTTAGTTAGGTGTCTTTGCTTGCTTGTCTATTTGCTTTAATAGGTTAGATAGGTGTCTTTTCTTACTTGTTTATTTATTTGCTTTCATAGGGTAGTTTCTCATTGAATGTAGGTTGGCAAGTTAAAATAGTTTTCTTTTGTCATTTTCTTATTGATGTGATTAGATAGTTGCTTATTGCTTATTGTTGAACCAGTTTGCTTTATATAGGGTTTTACTTGCTTTCTTAGGAACTATCCATCGATCCTTGGCCTAGAAGTACTTAGGTTACATAGTTTTAATTTTCTTAGGTAGGATTTTCTCATTAGATAGGTTTGCTTGAGTAGATTAGCCCTTATATAGACACTTCCTTAGTTAGACTATACTCCTACCAACCCTTCTACCTTTGACATATATTTTGATACAACTCTAAGTTTACTTACCCCAGGTTGACAATTTAATTGAGGGTTTTTACTGTGTTTTTAATGCATATATAACACCCATCACCCGCCTACCCGGGAACCCGCAATCCAAAAATTTTGCTGAATATGAAACGGGGAAGCGGTCGGTCAGAATCTTGATATAAAAGTATTAGTGGAAATATGAATACATGAATCCACCAACCCCTGCACCTAGACATTTTCTGAAAAACAATTAAGTAACCAGAAAGGGAAAGCAGAGAGAAAAAAATGGGATGGAAATTTTCGAAAGCGGGAATTGGTGTAAGAAATCCCCATTGATGGTCTTAATAGTAACTATGAAGTGCATTAAACGGGTGAACATACTCTTTAATCAAGGAATAGATAAAGTGAGCCATGCTTATAGTTTCCAAGATGTGTTTGTATAAGAGAAGTATCGAAAAGCCACAAGAAAATCAATTTTGGGATGTTTAAGTAAAATTATTGTACTACCAACTTCACTGTAAGTATAACAACGAATTTGAATTTTAAGACGAATTTTAATTTTAATTTGCGTCAGCGAGCTTATATTAAAACACAAAGCAAGTCCTATATATTCTTTAAGATCATAGAAAAACCACCAAGATCCTGAATGTATCATTAATTTTCCAGAATGAAGCATACAACCAAGAGCTAAGTAAACACCAAATGTATTGAAAGTCGAGGCACAAAGCAAGACATCAAGATAGAAGGTGCCAAGTGAGATCCCACAAGGGTCCATAGAGAAGTACACATTGACCTATGCATCAAACAATTTGATATATATAAAAAAACACGTGTGGCATTGGGTTTCTCTTACATTTGGTATATGTTCCCATGAGAAAATAATCGAGGCTGTGAGATATGAACAAAAGTCTGCCAAAAAAAAGCTAACACAAAACCAACGGAGCTTCACCATTGTATCAAAACTATAACCAAACCCCCAAATGGGTAACAAGAAACTTGTCGATTACTATTTTACCACGAAGCAAAATCACTATGGACATTTTCTTCTGATAGTGCCATGTTCTATCACTACTAGTTTTAACAATGCCAAATTTCCAATATTATTGGAAATGCTTGATGGTTTTTCCCAAATGAGCAAGCCATTTCGACGGTTCAAAGGATGGGCCTGAGTTATTCACAATTGGATACTTTGTATGGGGTTTTTCCACATTCTTCCCATTTCTGGACC
>SNQJ01S0218859.1:0-15264 GCA_010110895.2 Picea sitchensis
TCTCATTTAAGATTGTTGGAACAAATCAGAAGGTTAAAATATGAAAAACTTGAGAGTCAAAACATCAAAAACAAAGTCGACAAATTATAGAATGAAGAACTTACACGCTTAAAGTATCACAATCAAAACCTACTTATGCAAATAAAAAAGCTTAAGAAAAATAAGAAGTCCCTGGAAAATAAGTTAGAACTGCTTATCGAAAGGAAGTATCAAAGTTTTCACATGAACAAATCCAAGTTGTGGAAAAGAGAACAAATATAAATCCAATCCACGTCACATCTCAAGAAGCTCCAAAGTCAATTGAAAAAAGGACATATTCAGATGTTGAAGTACAAACAATGGAAATTTCAAGTGTAAATATTGTTAACACTCTGTAAATTTGTTTGGCTGAGAAAACAAATGACAAAGGTAACCTACAGACCAACTTTAAGACTGGAAACTAGCCTTTCCAATCTAGAGAGGGCTCTCTCTGAGACTTAGTCTCTAATAGATAATGACTTTGAATTTTCGGCTAGATTTATATGTTTGTGAAATGTTCCTGGTTTCATTGGCAAGGAAATACAGAACTTTGGGCTATGGAGTCAACCTCCTGAAAGGGAGAGAAATCAATGACTTGGTAAATGAAACTTTGAGAGGATAAAGGCTAAGCAAGTAACAATTTTTCAGTTTAAACGTCACCATGCATGGAAGGAAAAAGGAGTACATAAAGCAAAGCAAATCATCATTATATATTAATTCTAACTTGCTTAGAAGAAAAACAGAAAGTTTAAATGTCGAAGTCTAAAGCATCGCGCAATGAATTTTAGACTCATTGAACGTTCCAATTTAAATAGAAGAATAATACAGAAAATAGGAAGTACATACATAGATAAGATCACAATACATCAAACCACCACCATTAGAATCTTTTCTTCAAAGTCTCGAGACTTATGCATTATATTTTAGTCGGATTCAAAGATTACATTCAAGAGTCCGATCATCAGGTTATGATGCATTGGCGTTTCTCTTTCGCGGGGTGCCCAAATGATCAAGCGCACTGTTAGAAACTCTACCACCTTGTGTAACGGGCTCTGGTTGTTACCGCGAGATCACTAGCTATAGTATGCACATGGCGATATGGTGGGGCAGATGCCTGTTGGTTGTTGCTCGTGTGCTCCAGGTGGATATGACAGTCGGGGGACCAAGCATCACCTCCAAAACTTTAATGCGTTTCGCTTACACTTGTCCTCCTCAATAGGTGGGTTTACAACATCTGCGTGACGAATATCCCCATGGCCTCTTCCATTCTTTCCCCTGTGCTGTGAAATGTTGTTTCCCCCGCAGATAGAGGGAAGTCTCCTTTGGGGTCCCTGGGGATGTCATCTGAAATTAGAAATGAATCCTAGTCTTTGTCCAACCATCTCAATTCCTCGACTACCAACAACTTGATCAACGATAGATAGAATAAATTCTTCCTCGATTGGTCAGCTTTGGCCTAGACATTGTCTTCCATCCTTTCTAGTCTTCGATGCAAGAAGAAAAGTAAGTTCAAAGTATTTTTCCATGTGAAGTGCATCAACAGGCTGATGTGATATGGGTATACTCTTTCAAACCTTCCTTCACAAGTGAAATATCGCCTAATCACCTTTAGGAGCTTTTGGAAAGGCTCCCGGAGGTACTGACTCGGAACACCTGCTCTAATTTTCCCATTCAGGCAGTTTGGCTTGATAAAGTATTCATAGCGCAATACATCTAAATGCATGCCTTTAGACCACTTTTCACCATGCGGAGGGATATCCATCACAGCTGACAGAGTTTCCTTCATCACCCGGAATGTGATTCCCGCAATGGTCGCGCGGAACCCATTAAAACTGAGAGAAAACTATTCAGCCAGCTTCACATTGTATCCTTTGATCTTCTCAAAATAACACATACAACCGACCTATTCAAAAGATTCCCTGATATTCTGATCTTCGTTGACTAATTCCAGGTCCTGAGGCTCGGACCTCGCGACCCTACCACTTCACGCCTTCTTTCCTATGCCTTGGGATGTTGTCATGATGCAAATGTGTCTTTGTTTCGCGCGTGAGGTAATGAACAGTAACACCCTCTCTACAGTGACAGAAACTTTGCGTGACAAGAAAAATCAACTCTAGGAGTCCACTGTGCGGTCGCAAGTCGCTATGAAAAATTTCGGTGCAGAAGGAGATTGGCGTGGTGATAAACAACAATGGTAGGCTCGTAGCAGTAGATAAGCGCGATGAAAAATTTTGGCATGGTGGCAAGGCGTTGAGAGACATGTCGCGAGACAGAGAATTTAGACGCGGAATGAAATTCAGCGCGACAAGAAGAAACTCCAAAGAAGAGAGGTTGACCGTGAGAAGAACTATCGTCCGACGCACTAGCTCGCAACGAACTCAACCAGGCTTCAAACAATGACTGAAAACGAAGGAGACACGACAACTTGAATGAACAGACTCACAATACAAACGATGAAAATCAGCCTTCCCACAGTGAAAGAACCCAGGAATTGCAGAAAAAACCACAGACAACGCACAAATTCAGAAGGTAAAGGAGAAGCATGCAAGGTGGCCATTATTTATACTTGAACAGGCAAGGGATGGAATCATGGAAGAGGACGATAAATCCATGGTGATGACAAGTTTGGAAGTTGGCTAAATATTTGCGCAAAAAACTAGCACGACGGGTACACTTTGAAGTGTGCAAAGTACATATGATAAGAGTTGTAGAGTATATGTGATATGGGCGTTGTGATTTCTTAACCCTTATGACTTCATAATTAGGTGACGATGGTCATTATATCGGTCGACGTGCACTTTATTCCAACAACTTGCCTCGACCTCTGGCACGTAAATTCCCTCTTTCTGATGGAACTCGATCTTTTGGGAAAAGGACCTTTACAAGTCACACATGACTAATCATGATGCCCTTTCTCGACTCCAAGGGCCAGACCCGCCACTTTCTGATTTAAACCTATTCGTTACTCGGTACCTGACTTCACATGAACTACAACTCATCTAGGACTGACTTTAACTGTAAAAATTATGGTGCTAACATCTGGCTCCAATGGGAATGTTATCCTCCCGGTGATGTGGCAAAAAAGAATAGACCAAGTGCCTGACCATTGGGCTTTATTTGATTTACAGACTCTAAAACAACAAAAAAGACTCATCCCAGACCCTCTTGACAAAGTTATGACCAGACTCAGCATAAACTTAGGGCCTTCACTTCGGGCTTCAATTTTCTGCTGACTAATGACTCGAAACGCCTTCTTTGGAAAAATAAAAATGGTTATTTACAATGACATGACAGACTAAAAAAAAACTTACTAAACCAGATAATGTTTGAGGAACCTACCATTCACAGGCCCCCCACCAATGAGCTCTCCATTAAGCTCTTGTAGCAAATATGCATTGTTCTCGTGATACACGACAATCCTAAATAGCCCCATCCAAAGATGATCAAACTTTCCATGCTTCCCTTTGTCTTCATTCCTTGTGTCTCACTTCGGTACCAAATCATTTACCTTGAAATCCTCCTACTTAGTGTGTTTGTCGAAAATCCTCTTCATTCTATCTTGGTGAAGTTGTGATTTGTTGAAGACTTGTTCCCTCATTTTTTGCAAATGGACCAATTGGTTCATCCTCCTTTGAGCGTCATTTGGTTTGGTTTCTTGCTCTTGCAACAATATCCTGACTAGAAATACCAATGAGGTGGGGAAGAATACCTCCGCACCATATACAAATTGGAAAGGCGATGTGGAAATGGACTTTTTGGTAGTGATTTTGTCAGCCCATAATGAGTAGATAAGTTTCTTGTGCCAAGCCTTCTTGTTGTCCTGCAGAAGTTTCTTAATAATCCTAGTTAAAATTTTGTTAGATGACTCCGCCAATCCATTACCCTATTGGTAATAAGTCGTAGAATGTCCCAGAGTTATGTTGTAATCGCTACAGTACTTCTCCATCTTCTTAGACTTGAACGTCGTTGAATTGTCCATGATGATCTTGACTGGGCAACCAAATCTAGACAAGACATTGGTCTCTAAAAACTGAATGATAATTGTGTCAGTAGCTTGCCTTGTGGGGGCCACTTTGATCCATTTGGTGAAGTAGTTCATGGCCGTTAGTATCCATCTATGCTGAGCTGAAGACAGCGGATGAAT
The DNA here is from genome assembly GCA_010110895.2 of Picea sitchensis. NCBI lineage: Eukaryota > Viridiplantae > Streptophyta > Pinopsida > Pinales > Pinaceae > Picea > Picea sitchensis. The sequence goes on from SNQJ01S0218859.1 coordinate 4,163, forward strand.
CTCTCCTATAAAATCCAAACCCCATTGCATAAACGGTGCTTCGACAGAGATAGGAATTAAAGGCAAGGGTTGTAGCTTTTTTTCCCATCGAATATCTAGCATTCGTGGCAGATAGAAACTTCTTTGTATACATCCGCAAATATACTGGGCCAATAGAATCTCGCCCTCAAGATTTTGTGCGCATTGGTCTTCCAGTAATGATGCCCCCCGAAATCTCCTTTGTGGAACTCCTTGATAGCTTGTTATGTATCTTCCTCCAACAATCAATTCAGCAAGATCCTTCTTGGATCCTACCAATATAGAGAATTATCCATGATGCAAAAATTAGTTGCTTTCAACTTCAAAAATCTGGCTTTGGTTTTGCTCAACCCTGGAGGAGCTTGCAAATTCCTTAACACGTAAATAATGTTAGTGTACCAAGGCGAATCGATGAATTTCTGAGATACCTGCGAGACTGTTTCTTCTTGTGGATTCTCCGACAGATCAGTAATGAAATTTATTCCAAAAACATCACAGTTTGACTGTGCCATCAATTTTGCAAGCCCCTGGCCCTTAATCAGCTTTGTAAGCTTGATTTCGAGGTCATATTCAAGATGACTGCGATCCATTTACCCCTTCTCCCTTCAGGATCAGGCCGAGTCAGGATATCCTTGACGAAATTGCAAGGAACATAAGCAATGACACGGGAATGCAGTATATAAGTCCTGAATTCCTCGAGGGCCTTCACCAAGGAATACGCTTGTTTTTCCATGATATCATACCTTAGTGGGGAGTCTCTCAATGTCCTACTGAAATAGGCTATGGGCTTTTCAAAATTCTGCTCATCCTTCTGTAACAAGATGCCAACAATTCATCTGGATTTATGTAGGAACACAATGAAATACAAAAATACACATAAACGCAGAGATGAAACAGAAATAAGACTTCATTTCATTAATAACAAATGACTGAAAAATGCTTATAGACAGAATGGAAATAAACTAGCTAGGGCGTTGGTAGCTTATCTTTGAGAAGAGATGTGGCGGTTATTGGCCTATGAACTGCCTCTTACAATGAGGCTCGGAGGCCTATATATTACTGAGAAACAATGGAAAACCCTAAACATCCAAAAACCTAACCCTAGGAGATGAAACACCAAAATATGGGCCCCATTGGGGTAAATTGGTACATCAATTTCCTGGGGTCGTAACTTTGGCATACTATCTCCGTTTGACGCACATGATACATCATTAGAAAGATCTATCCGAGGACTATATTGTTGATAATGAATATCGAGTCTCAAACAAAATCATATTCGTCGGAGCATTCATGCCCAAAAAATGTCGTTTAGGGCCTCAAAACAGCTCCAGAAGTTCAGGACCCAAAGAACTGCTAAAAATAGTAAATTGTGCAACAATTAAGGAAAATGAAAAACTGAAAGAAACAATGGTGTGGGTCTAAGTGGAATAGGCGAGTGGCCACCAATATCCACCTGGATCAACGATGGTGTGTTCTGAGGAAAAGGAATATAAGTTAATGTCCTTTGTGAAATCTGGGTTGGCTAACACTGGAGCTTTGGTCAATGCCACCTTAATATTTTTGAAAGACTTACTGGCTTCTGCATTATATCTTATCTCATTACCTTTCCTGAGCATATTTGTGATGTGATTTATAATCTCGACCAAATTGGGAATGAACCTCCTCAGAAAATTTACCTTTCTTAGGAAAGACTGCACCTCTTTCTTGCTCCTGGGAGTGTCGATCTTCAGAATCCCTTCCACCCTGATGGGGTCTATATTTATGCCTTCCTTTGAGATGATGTGTCCAAGCAACTTTCCTTCTTGCATCCCGAAGTTTGATTTTTTTGGATTTAATGAGATGCCAAACTTTCTGCATTTCTGGAAAACCTTCTTTAGATGTTCAAGATGTTGTTCATCGGAATCAGAAAAAATTGTGATATCATCCAAGTAAATCACAATAAACTTGTCTTTCTCATCGGAAAATGCTATATCCATGGCCCTTTGGAAATTCTCTCCAGTGTTCATAAGTCCAAAAGGTATTTTTTCATACATGAACGTACCCCAAGGTGTTGTAAAGGTTGTCTTATCCCGGTCGTCCGGGTGCACCATGATATGATTGTAACTGGAAAAACCGTCCAACATCGACATTTTATGGGATCCAACCACCTTCTACAAGATGTAACCCATATTAGGAAGCGAATAGTTTTCTTTGAGAGACACCCTGTTTAGATTATGAAATTGCACACATAATCTTATTTCACCAGTTTTCTGTCTTAGAGGCACAAGGTTAGCCACCCACTTTGAAAATATCAAGGACACAATAATTTTGGCATCAAATAGTTTCTTTACCTCCTTTTCAATCAGTGGCAACAGCATAGGGTTCATTCGTCTCAACTTTTGCTTGAAAGGTTTATGATCTTNAGGCACAAGGTTAGCCACCCACTTTGAAAATATCAAGGACACAATAATTTTGGCATCAAATAGTTTCTTTACCTCCTTTTCAATCAGTGGCAACAGCATAGGGTTCATTCGTCTCAACTTTTGCTTGAAAGGTTTATGATCTTCCTTGTTGGGGATTACATGTTGAATTATTCTAGTGTCATAGACCTTCAAGTCTTCATAACTCCATGCAAAAACGTCAGGGAAATATTTCATGAGGATGATATACCTTTGTTTCATTTCCGAACTAAGTGTTTTTTATAGTCTTATTATCTTAGGATTCTCTTGAGTACTGATATTGCAATCCTCGATATCTTCATCGTTCACAGTGATTCTAGGATTTCTGGCTACATCATTTTCATCAAACAGTTTTTCTAGTGGGCCAAAACTTTAGGGATAATGTTGTTTTTTAGATGCAATATATCCCTTCCAATTATCTGATTCTGAAAGGGGTCGTCGTTACTATGCGCATCTATGTCTTAATCCTCTTCACAACAACACTCATCATCAATATTCACGTTAGCGAGATCGTCGCTCATTTGGAGAAATATCTCTACATGTTTATCATCTTCACAAACTTTCCAATATTTGATGTTATCAAGTACTGCGGGCATGTGTTTGACTTCAATTTCATACTTCTTATTGGGAAAAATTAGAGTTTTGAACACCGATGTTGAGGTATCCAGAGCATCTACAATTTGACTTTTCCCCTCGGGGATCACTGACAAATTGTACTCTGAAAACTCTTCAAGGATATCCAACACTATATTTTCATATGCTCTTAGTCTAGGATTTGGATTGGTATATACCCTTTACCTGGTTTATGACGAGCTCAGAATCTCCATGCACCGCTATCCTTTTATCGCCCAATTCCTTTAAAGTTCTCAAACCAAAAATTAGTGCTTCATATTCGGCCATGCTATTTGGACAATCAAAGGCGAGCTTGTAAGAGAAGAGTTTTGTACCCACTTTGGGAGGGTTAATCCACACACCAACTTTGGCTCCCTCCCTACTAACAGCTTCGTCGAAGCTCATATTCCATATTTCATTTTCTACGCGATTTCTCTTATCTGCGCTTTCCTCTTTTCGATGCTCGTCCTTGTCTTCGACAGTCATGACAGATGTTGGCTCCCCCTCTTCAAAACTCAAGTTATTATAAAAAATAGATGAGTTGACTTCGGTGTCGACAGAGTAGATAGGATGATTATTCGGTTGGGTTTTTCTACTCACCATGTACTTGATCAACACCTCTCTGTACAATCTCCTTTCTTAGCCAAAAACAAGGATGGTAGCATAATACATGTCCATCTGCAAGGTTCCTTTTAATGTTGCAGCCCAAGATCTGGATAACAACATGTCGAATTTTGGGGGAATGTCGGCAACCACCACGTCCATGACCAGATTCTTCGATGGAATTTGAGATAATGACATGACCAAGTCTTTGATCAAACCTAAGCATTTCACCTTTCTTGAGTCGAAAGAGAAAAGATATTTATAAGGTCTTGTGACGTCCAAGCCTAACTCATCCATGACCACCTTCGACATGAGATTATGTGACATGCTCGAATCCAACATGGCGTTATGTAAAGTCATGTCATGAATTTTGAGACTGACATAAAAAGGAGGAACATCATTAGTATCGCCACTTTCTTCTACGCGCGGACCAAATAAGATGGCAAGGTGGTCGTATTGGATGTTCAAGGTGTCAAGAGCTTCTTCCATATTTAACATCTTAATGATTTGGTTTCTATACTCTCCCTTCTTGATTAGCTCGTTAAACGGAACAAAGATTTTGATTTTGGCCATTTCGCTCTGAAAATTAAAAGGAGGGGGAGCTTTATCTACCTCTTTGATGCTTGTTTCCTTACTTTCCTCAGGTGCTTTCTTTAGGGATTCTTCCTTTCATTTTCCTTTCTCTGTCGCATCCCTTGCTAAATTATCTTTCTTTGGTTGGCTTAAAGAAGGAGTATTCACCTGGGGTTCCTTTGTGGGATTTGTCTTCGGAGGCTCTGCAGGCGTCTTTTTACTCCTGAGGTTATATTGCTTATGAAACTGCATAATTGCATTGTGATATCCCTTCCTGAACTCCTTTTTTTGCGAAGACAATGTATGATCATTCTCCAACATAAAACCATCATTCGCATCCATAAATTCATCGTGTTGTCCTTTTGTTAAGAACAAGTATTTATCTGTATCATCGCAACAATGCATCTGGTCTTGGATCATTTGATCAAAGTCTTCATTTGCATAGTTATTTTGGAAATGGGGTCTTATCTGTTGATCGCCTTGATCTCTCTTGTCCCTTTGCCTTATCTGCGGAATTGGAGCTCTTCTAAAATTTTGATTTCTAGGATGGAAATCATTTTTCTCCCTGGTGGCAAGCTTGTTCTCCATTGACATCCTTTCCATAATCCTTTCCATAGTCTTCATCATCAAGTCAATTTTTTCATCTGACGATCAAGATGTAGAGGGTTGTGCGTCCCCTTGGGGCTTCTTCCCATTTCTGTCAAAATTTTGATTCATCTTTCCCGACACCATCATATTTACTTCAACTTCAATCACGTCGATCATCATAGTGCCTAAGGTATTAGATATTCTTTCTCTTAGCAACAAGGCAAAGTCACTATCAAAATAATCAGCATATCGAAGCTGGGTAGCCCTGAGAGGCAATTTGACTTCCGTGGGGATTGAGTTATAAACCTTCATGAATCTGGCTGAAAACTCTTGCAATGTTTCCTCTGGTGATCTTTTTATATTGTTGTACTGAGTTAGTAATTTCAAAGGATTCTTTTTATCACCCCATCTGGCCAGAAACAACGTTTCAAAAGCTGCAAAATTAGGGATGCTTGTCGCTTGAAGGGCCTTGAACCATTTTCTGACCTCCCCTGAGAGGCTCTACGCAAACAATATCATTTTTACGTCCTCGTGATTGACCACTTCTAGGTCAACAAAATCATTAAACCAATCCAAGTGTTTTTGGGCAGAAGCATTTCCTTCGGCATCATATAGCTTTATCCTTTGATTATAGTTCTAGGGAAAATCATGTAATTAGGCTGGTAAGGCAAGAGGGGGGAATCTCACAACCATAAATATATGAGGGTTTTGAGCTTGTTGGATGGTCCGAGCGGGAATTATGGAAGTTCGCGGGGGGTTAGTTGGTATCACATATCAAAACTTTTTCTCGTCGAAAACTATTTCATTCAAGTAGGATTCTGATCTAGACCTGAACATAGTTTGTTCAAATAGTATATCGAAGTCAAGGTCATCGAGGATTTATACTCTGTCCTTGGGTAAATATAGTTTAATGTCCAGGTAATAGAACAGGTTGGGTATCTGTTCCTTTACTTTGCACAGAAGTTTTTCGGGATTAGACACAGACGCTACAGGTTCTGGATCAGGGTTCGCTCTAGTATAATTTTTCTTTAGAGCCAAGATTTTTGATTCTGACTACTCTGTGCTACTAGTCTTATTTATTGGAGTCGCCAGGGTAAAATAGGTTTCAACCAATATAGATTTTTGACCCACGGTTACCCTCAGGGGTCAAAACTACAGCTTTAGTCGTTTTCCCAAGGAAATGTTTTCAATTTCATCCCTGACAACGATGCCAAGATGTTAGCACTCTGTAAATTTGTTTGGCTGAGAAAATAAATGACAGAGGTAACCTACAAACCAAATTTAAGAATGGAAACTAGCCTTTCCAATTTAGAGAGGGCTCTCTCTGAGACTTAGTCTCTAATAGATAATGACTTTGATTTGTCAGCTAGATTTATGTGTTTGTGAAATATTCCTGGTTTCGCTGGCAAGGAAATATCGAACTTTGGGCTATGGATTCAACCTCCTAAAAGTGAGAGAAATCAATGACTTGGTAAATGAAACTTTGAGAGGATAAAGGCTAAGCAGGCAATGGTCTTTCAGTTTAAACGTCGTCGTGCATGGCGGGAGAAAGGAGTACATAAAGAAAACCAGAGCACCATTAGAGATTAATTATAACTTGCTTAGAAGAAAAACATAGAGTTTAAATGGCGAACTCTAAAGCACCGCGCGATGAATTTTAGACTCATTGAACGTTTCAATTTAAACAAAGGGAAAGTCATGAATAATACAGAAAACAAGAATTACATACATAGATAAGATCACAATACATCAAACCACCACCATTAGAATCTTTTCATCAAAGTCTCAGGACTTCTGCATTATATTTCAGTCGGATTCAAAGATTACATTCAAGAGTCCTCTGTCTACACTACTCTACCAACCTGGCTTACATTGAAATGATAGAATATATAGAAAAAACTATGCCCCTTGGCCTGCTATGCCTCAAACTACTTCTCCTAGAATTTCAGTTTCGGTTACTCCCTACCAAATGACCTTTCGAATAGAGTTTTCTAAAAATGGAAACCCGACTACACCCAATCATGTCATAACTGACGTCTTTGTATTGATCGTTCAGTCATGAGTAAGATTCAATCATCAAGTTGTGATGCATCGATGTTTCTCTTTCGCGGGGTGCCCAAATGATAGAGTGCATTGTCAAAAACTCTGCCACCTTATGTAATGGGCTTTGGTTGTTGTCGCACGATCACTGGTTGTAGTATGCACGTGGTGAGATGGTGTGGTGGATGTCTGTTGGTTGTCACTTGTGCGCTCCAGGTGGCAACGACGCTCAGGGGACCATGCATCTCCTCCAAAACTGTTATGTGTTTTGCTTACACTTGTCCTCCTCAATAGGTGGGTTTACAACATCTACACGATGAATATTCACCGTGCGAGTGCCCCACCAGACTTCTTGTTTCTTGGCAGGAAACACGAGAAAGATTTTGTACCACGTTCAAAAATATAAAATGGGGTCATGTCAATCATGCCTCTAGCCTCACATGCAATCTTAATACTCTGAGTGTTTTCCTAAGAGGCCAGTTTCGTCTGTTAAGATTCTTCACTTGTCTCCACAAGACCGCATTCCCTTTCAGCTTTGCTTGAGCGCTGGCAAGAGTCGCGTGGGTGTTATCCATGGACGATCCACATTCCTTGAAGTGATTTTTGATTATTTCCTCTGACATCCTTTGTTCCTCACGCAGCTGAATGATTATGTCTTTCACCTCTCTGAGCTGTCTTTTGAGCCAATTTGCATTCAATGCTCGGCTCTGCGATGTTGTCTCTTCAACAATCCTTTCTGCCAATTTTTTTCTCAATTCTTTTTTCTCCTGATATAATTCGACAATAGCGATATGCACTCACTTCATCTGTTGTGACAACTCCAGAACCTCCACATTTCCAGTGCCCTACCTTCTCCGTCTTTCACTAATTCCCCTACTTGAACCTTCAATAGGTTCTAGCTAAACAATGTGCATGAGTAACTTCTCAGCAACAGATTGGGTGTGCGGTTTGTTGGGATCTTGGGTCTCCTCGGGCTTCTTAATCAACCTCGACCTACCTCTTTTTTGGGGTACTGGTTGTTGGGACGACGAGTCTTCTATTTCCTTTCCTTTCCCCATGGACTCTTCCATTCTTTCCCCTGCGATGTGAAATTTTCTTTCCCCCGCAGATAGAGGGAAGTCTCCTTTGGGGTCCCTAGGGATGTCAGCTTAAATTAGAAATGGATCCCAGTCTTTGTCTAGCCATATCACTTCCTTGACTACCAACAAGTTGATCAATGAAATATAGAATAAATTCTTCTTCAGTTGGTCATGTTCGGCCTGGACGTTGTTCGCCATCCTTTCTAGGCTTCGATGCAAGAAGAAAGTTAAGTTCAAAGGATTTTTCCCTATGAATTTCATCAATAGACTAATGTGATATGCATATACTCTGTCAAACCTTCCTTCACAGGTGAAATACCTTCTTATCACCTTTAGGATCTTTTCGAAAGGCTCTCGGAGGTACTGACTCGGAACGCGTGCTCCGATTTTCCCATTTAGGCAGTTTGGATTGATAAAGTCTTCATAGTGTAATACGTCTAAACGCATTCCTTTATACCACTTTTCACCGTGCGGAGGGATCTCCATCGCAGCTGACAGAGTTTCCTTCGTCACCCAGAATGTGATTCCCGCAATGGTCACGCAGAATCCATTAAACCTGAGACCGAACTGTTCAACCAGTTTCGCGTTGTATCCTTTGATCTTCTCACAATAGCGCATACATCCAACATGTTCAAAATATGCCTTGATATTTGGATATTCGTTGATTAATGGCAGGTCCTGAGGCTCGGACCTGCCACTTCGCGCCTTCTTTCTTATGCCTTGGGATGTTGTCATGATGCAAATGTGTGTTTGTTTCACGCGCGCGGTAATTAACGGTAACACTCTCTCTGCACAGAAAATGAGAATGATATACTTCACAGAGACTTGTTGGAAAGGCAGTGATAGAAACTTTGCGCGACAAACAAATTCAACTCTAGGAGTTCACTGTGCGGCCGCAAGGTGCTATAAAAAATTTCGGCGCAGAAGGAGATCCGTGTGATGATAAACAACAACAGTAGGCTCATCGCAGTAGAGAAGTGCGATGGAAAATTTTGGCGTGGTGGAAAGGCGCTGAGAGACTTGTCGTGAGACAGAGAATTAAGACATGGAAGGAAATTCAACGCGACAGGAAGAAACTCCAAAGAAGAGAGGCTGACCGCGAGAATAAATATCGTTCGGCTCACTCGCTCGCAACAAACTCCAACAGGCTTCAAACAATGACTAAAAATGAAGGAGACATGACAACTTGAATGACAAGACTCACAATACAAATAAAAACGACGACAATCAACCTTCCCACAACGAAAGGACCCAGGACTTGGAGAAAAAACCACAGACAATGCACAAATTAGGAAGGTAAAGGAGAAGCATGCAGGGTGACCAGTATTTATACTTGAACGGGTAAGGGATGGAATCATGGCAGAGGATGATAAATCCATAGTGACAAGAAGTTTGGAAGCAAGTTGAAGACTTGTGCAACAAACTCGTGCGACGGGTACACTTTGAAGTGTGCAAAGTACAGATGATAAGATCTACAAAGTATATGTGATATGGGCATCGTGAAATAGGCTCAACCAAATGATAGGCTCAACTAATTAGTCAAATGATGCAATCACCTTGAAATGTGTTTTCGAGTCTCCGTTCGCATCTAAGGTACATGTATTTTGCTAATATTTTCGTCAAATATTTATTTAGAGGTTCATCGAATTAGTTATCTTCCATCAACCATATATATAATTTGAAACAAAAGTCTACAATATATATAATTTGAAACACAAGTCTACAACGTCAGTGATTGTATTGCGATATAGTTACACATTAATAATAATTATTAAAGAACTCATAGTCAATCAACCTTCATAACCACTGAGCATATTCCTCGATGTCAACATTTTATAGGGTTTTATTAATTAGGAATGCAAAATATGAAATCTAGTGGATGCAAAGATTAAACTGCAAAAAAAAAAAAAAAACATCACTGCAGAGGTCGTGACTAGTCAACACTATTCAGGTTATTAAAAATTAACATCACTGCAGAGGTCGTGATTAGTCAACACGATTCAGGTTATTAAAAATTAAATATTAAGGTTTCAAATAAAACAAAATTTAAAAATTAAGTTGGGGGCGTCGCTAAATTCATGCCAATCAAACATTCATAGACCATTAACCTACGTGGAAGTATTCTCATTGTATAAGATAAAACCCTGAGGGAACTCTTAGCACAAATTCCAAGGCTTAGATTTCAAATTTCCAAAGTGATAAAAGACGTTAACGTATAGAATATCGAAGTTCTAAGGTTTTCCTTTAGAAAAGTCGGATGCTCGATTTATATAAAAAAACGTGGTGAGATATAAAGTGATTAAGGGTTCGTATGCAAAAAAAATAAAAGACTATTGAATAAAGAGTTTTTGGAAATTTGCGAAGCATGATTAAAACTACCTTCCACTAAAAGCATAAGGTTACAAGAGAATTATGGATTCCACGTGGAATTCTACTTTTTTATCAAAATGTCATTTTTGTGTAAAGGAGTTTACATGTCCATAATCTTTCAAGATTCAATATGTCATTTACTCCAATTGTTACAGAGCTTTTGCTTTAAAGGAATATCAAAATGACGAACATTCATCGAAAATAGATACTATGAAGTTATTGGAATAACTAGATAGAATTTTAGGAAAACTTGAGCAAAGCTTCAACAAGAGCACAACGGAACTTAAAAAATTAAAATATATCGAGATAAGGATGGTCACCTAAAACGAAAACGTGACATTGACAAGGAGGAACAAGCAACTCAAGAATCAACAAAAATGAAATCCAACTTGCAAGTTGAGCACCAAACACCACTCCAACAAGGTGCCACCATCATATGTACTAAAAAATTGCGGTTGAAAGATCAATAAGATGCACATATTAAAAAATTAGAAGACAAAATAACCAAACTTCACCAAAATAAGAAAACATCACAACATAAATATAAAGATCTCGAGGATATGTTTTGCAAAGAATTAACAGAAAAAGACCAAGAAATGTGTCGCTTCAAAGATCACAATAAAAAACTATGTACTCAAATTAAGAAGTCAAAGGATACAAAACAATGCGTTCGGAAGCTGGAACAAAAAAATCAATATCTCACGAAGAAATTATCAAAAAAAGATGAAGAAACTTCTTGTTTAAGGAACCTTAATCAAAGGTTGTTGGAAAAAATCAGAAA
>SNQJ01S0218862.1:7941-23205 GCA_010110895.2 Picea sitchensis
AACAAACCGAAGTTCTAACTTGAATTACAAGAAAGCAATCTACCTATTGCAGAGCTCAAAGTTTGAAGAAATGATTAATTTAAGAATCCTGGATTACATTAAAATAACAACAAGATACTGCAATAGGAAAGACCAACTATTCTATAACCAGAGAATAGGACCCTATTCCCAAAACAGGAATCTTCAGCACCTGTTTCCGAATATCATACTTCATGAACTCATTGCTTAACTGAAATAATTGGCATGCATACTGAAGGCTATCTATTTCTAACAGAGAAAGGGACCCTAATTCCTTCCCAAGCAGGAACATTCAGCACCAGTCTCTGATTAGCACACTCATGAAAATAGTTGAAGGCTAACTATTTCTAATAGAGAATAGGACCCTAATTCCTTCCCAAGCAGGAACCTTCAACACCAGTCTTTGATTAGCACACTCATGAAAATAATGGAAGGATAACTATTTCTAATAGAGAATAAGACCCTAATTCCTTCCCAAGTAGGAACCTTCAGCACTAGTCTCTGATTAGCACACTCATGAAAATAATNGTCCTTCAGCACTAGTCTCTGATTAGCACACTCATGAAAATAATTGAAGGCTAACTATTTCTAACAGAGAACAGGACCCTAATTCCTTCCCAAGCAGGAACCTTCAGCACCAGTCTCTGATTAGCACACTCATGAAAATAATGGAAGGCTAACTATTTCTAACAGAGAACAGGACCCTAATTCCTTCCCAAGAAGGAACCTTCATCACCAGTATCTAATTACCAAGATTTCATAAATTCATCACACATGATTGCTAACTAAAATGATTAACAGTTACCCAAGCATGAACCACATGAAAACAATGTAACGTTCAGTAAAGCAGAGTTTTTAGCAAGACAGAGTTCAGTAGTGTTTCAGCAAAGAAGAATTCATTAGAGTAGTGTTTCAGCAAAACAGAAATTAATCAAGGCATAAACAGAGATCACACTAACACACTATAAAACTAACAGGTGAATCTTGTGAAGAAGGTGGGCCCTCCCTTCTCAAAAGATTCCCCTAAAATGAAAGGGCTAGAGAGAAATGATCAGAACAGTCTTTTATTCATCTATCAATGTATCATATTACAATCTGAAATGAAGTACGTCCTTCTCTGTAAACCCTTCTTAGTACCAAAAACTGAAGATCCTATCGAATGGTGATTTCCTCTTATTTAAAGAGGAGAATCCCTCCGATACAATTGATCAACAAATTACAAGTGTATTTCTGAGTCCTATTCTTAGTCAGATTGACTTTCTAAACTGGAATAGGATATCCTAGTCTCTCGCAACAGAATGCTATTACAAGTGCTGAGTGAGGTGTTGTTGTTGCGGCTAGAGTAACAGCTTATTTATTTGTTTCTTGTTACTACTGTTGTATGTTGTTTCGGCATCGCAAATCGCGGGTTGTTTCCGCCACGGGATTTGCGTTATGATTATTTCAGCACTTCTCAGGCAACAACGATGTTTGATGCTTGGCTCATGGTGCAGCTGTTGTAGTCAATCTGTGTGAGTTGTTGTTCAGCATTGTTGACCACGGACTGTGTAACAACTTCCTCTGTGTTTCAGCATCATTGACCATGGACTGTGTAATAGCTTCCTCTGTGTTTCAGCATCGTTGACCATGGACTATGTAACAACTTCTTCTGTGTTTCAACATCGTTGACCATGGACTATGTAACAACTTCTATGTTTCAGCATCATCGAACAGCTTCTGTGTTTCAGCATCGTCGACCACGAACTGTGTAACAGCTTCTGTGTTTCAGCATCGTCGACCACGAACTGTGTAACAGCTTCTGAGTTGTTGTTTCAGCAACAGGCCTCAATGCTAATCTGCAATTCGAACTGTTTCAGCACTTATACATTTCTAATCAATGGTTAAGTATGAGACTAGTGTAAAATTATATGCAAAACAGATTAAACGTATAGTAAAGAGAAGAGACGTTGTATACCTTTGGAAAGATAGGATAAAATGATAATATGAGTTTAAATGTGAGTGAAACAAGAGTGTAATAGTGGAAAAAAGTATGGGCAAAAAGGTACATTGTGTGGTCCTAACAATTAGTAGAAACATGAAGCATTTTATGTATCTAAAAACTTCATTAGAGTACATAACTTTGACAACACAACATGGAAGAAATAATGATATTTTATGTGTCCAAATAGCTTAAGCATGTTCACAGCATTGTGTTCATAATATTGTGGTACTTCTTAGGGACCCTGATATGAGTAATAATGAGAGAATTTACTATTTAAAATAATAGAGTTTTAAATAATTTAACATGATTTATTATCTTTCAGATATATTTTGATATGCACAATTATGGGTTCTTTTTAGATGTTCACTAAAATGCTTCACTTTTAACATAATTCATTAAATTATTTTTTTTTCATTTTTGAGCTATTTGTTACTGGGATTTGCATTTTGACATTTTGGATCAATTTTTAGAAAAACTTTAAATTATATTTTTGAATGGGTGAAATTGAATTTTTAGCATAATGAGATTGCATATAAAAACATGCTAGAAAGAACATTTGAAAAAAGGGAAAAAATTTCAATAAAACAATTGTAGTTAATGTTTAGCGCTTTCCATCTATATGCAATGCAGCATAGTTGTACATGGGTAAAAGGTGCACATGAAGGTTCTTTTTCGGTGTACCTTTTATCTTTTTATTATATTAGGTGTTAAGTTGTAGACCATTTGCAATTGAGTGTACATTAGAATGTGTATTTCCCCTACACCAAGAGATAGGCAAGTGGTGTGGTTGATGGTCAAGCTCTATGTTTTAAAGATAAAATGCGATGAAACCACAACCTTGGGTATTTGACTCATCACCTCAAGTTCACTAGAAAGAAATCATCCTCTAAAATTTCCTCCTAATACTAGGGATCTCTTGGTCCCTAATGTTGAACACACCACCCACACTAAGCAGGGGGGGTGTGAATTAGTGTGTGGACTTTTCTAACTTTTCTTTTGCAAGTTAGCAGTTAAAACATAATTAAATAGATTAAGAACAATTAAATCATAATCACAATGGAAAAGAGATACCAGATGTTTGTATAATCTTTTTTATAATGTATATGTATATATGTGAATATAGTAATATGAATTTTCCCAACACCAACTATTTTTTATCAGCACCAACTGAAGTAAGGAGAACCAACTCCTAGAAGCTCACTAACTCTCAAGCAAGACCCAACTTGCCACAAGACCTATCTTGTTGATAGAACATAGTCTATCCAACTAGAGTTCATATAGTAGTTCAGCCAACTCTAGTTGCAGTGATCCATTATTGAATCAACTCTATCTCATGATCAGAGGTATACCATAAACGCTCATCACCGCACTTCATCTTCTCTCTGAAATTCGCACCTTCTTCTCTTTATCTTTCCTCGGATATATTCACGCCTTCTTCACTTCTTCATCTCTCTGATCCACCTCTTAATTCTCCACAAGCACACCCTCCAGTGAATCAATCATGGTTGTATTTATAGTTGCTTATGCTCAAAACTTGTTTAAGTTATTGAGTTGACTTGTGCAACAAGTTATAACTAACTTGTTCATTTACAACAACTTTTGGGACCACCAGAGATCATCATTCTGGGTCTTCAACTTGACACCTAGAATCCCCTTTACTTTCATTAATCGATCACAGGTATGGATCGATTTCCTTCGTCTCTGTGATTACATAAATCGACACTTACTTTAAACCATGTTCATATGATCATTGGTGTAGAAACATAGGCTTATCAATTTAAGTGATGCATTACATTCTTCCCTTTAAATCTCTTTACCATATGACCAACGGTGGTGACCTCACATGAGGCGAGACGAGCGCTTGAGCATTTATCAATTCAACGGTCACAATTCAATCTCCCGATGAGATGGATGATTTTCGGGACTTCGGGTCTTCAGATATTATGCTTACACTATCCTTCCACTGTATGTTGATCAATGATTGAGAGTACACCCGACATAAGATCGATGGTCGAGATCTCCTTCGTGTCTCCGAACTTCGAAGATCTCAAATCTCAACCCCTTCTTTCCTTCATACGTCAATCTTCTAGAGTTGTCAATCTACTGACGTGTCTCCCTTTCATATCAATGGTCGAGATCTCCTTTAGGTATCTAGACTTCAAATATTTCAAATATCAACCCCTTCTTTCCTCC
Organism: Picea sitchensis; assembly: GCA_010110895.2. Classification (NCBI taxonomy): domain Eukaryota; kingdom Viridiplantae; phylum Streptophyta; class Pinopsida; order Pinales; family Pinaceae; genus Picea; species Picea sitchensis. The sequence continues at coordinate 12,134 of SNQJ01S0218862.1, forward strand.
GTACGTCAATCTTCCAGAGCTGAAAATCCACTGACCCATCTCCCTTTTGTATCAACAATTGTGATCCTTTCGTGTCTCTGGGCTTCAGAATTATCAAGTCTCAACTTTCACTGTAGTATGATCAATGGTTGAGAATACTCATGAAGTGATCTTTCATATTGGACGACTTATGTCCGCTTCGGGACTTCAATGTTCAGGACTTCAAAGCTTTCGAATAGACACAGATCCATTTTCCTTCGGAGTGATAACCTACTATGGTAAGTCATAATACGGTGGAGACTACTTGTTGTCGGTTAACATTTCCTCTTACATTATCCTTCCATTGTATTAGATCAATGGATGAGAATGCTCCCGAAGTGATCTTCAGATCGGACGTCTCATGTCCACTTTGGGACTTCGGCATTCAGGACTTCGAGACTTTGGGCAAGTGTTGGTGGTAAAAATCCTAAAGCAAAACTCCTAGAGTGACATAACTTACTGATGTCACTTGATTATGTGTCACGAGTCGAGTAGTTGCCACGTGTCACTCAGATTCATGATTTGCACGTACCTGAAATGTTGATTTCAACTTGACACTTTTCATTCTCTAATTGTGCCATGTGTCCTTGCTCACGTGGACTACTGGTGTGGTCTGTCATAGTTTCTTGCTGACGTGGTCTACCACATGTCCTTGTATATGTGGTTGACCACATGTCCATGCTGACGTGGTCTGCTGACATGATCTGCCATGTGTCCTTGCTGACATGGTATGCCACACGTCCTTACTGATGTGGTCTACTACATGTCCATGATGATGTGGTTTGCTGACATGATATACCACGTGTCCTTGCTGACATGGTCTACTGACATAGATATCCCTGATCTAATGATCATCGTATGTTCTCCATATCCGATGGTCCTTATTCATTTTTTATTTTCGGGCTTCAAGGTTTTCAAGTCTCAAACTGAAAAATCTGAAGTGAGATTTTCCCGGAGCTTAACCTCCTCACATCTTTATACCTGAACTAAATGGTGTTCATCAATCATGATCCTATATCGATGGCTCGATCTATCTGCAATGCAACTCTTCTAGCTTATCCTATCCTTCCACTTAGAATGATCCAACGGCTGACAGAAATTCGCATTTCGGGAAGTTCAAATATCAAAATTTCTAGAGCGTAACCTCCTCACATCTTTAGACCCGAAACGAATGTTGTTCGTTGATCAGGATATTATATCAATGGCTTTCTCTTGTATGCAATGCTTCTTTTCCTTGGTTTAAATCCAACGTCCCTCCATCTTCACTTATCCTGTCCTTCCACTTTAGAATGATCTGACGGTTGACGAAAATTCGGATAATCGAATCCTCAAACTTTGTGCCTCGTTTATTCTATCCTTCTCTTAATGTGAGCTGACGGCTAATGGATATTTGCGTGATTGAGATCTCGGATCTCAGCCATTGCTTACCCCATCCTTCCACTTACTTTCAGTCCGACGACTAACGAGATTTTGAATAAACGAGATCTCAGATATTTCTTCTTATCATGTCCTTCCACTCAAAAGTGATCTAACGATCGATGTGGACTCTTCGAAGCATATTAACGGTCGACAATGATTGTGGAACCACAACTTGTGAGTGATTTAACTCGACACACAAAATTCCACAATTTGAACTTGTGTGTTGTTGGTGAGTCAACCACATTCGTCGATCTTTGAAGCTGTAATATCTGACGGTACTGACTAATTAAGGGATTGGAAATAGCATGATGTTTAATTATCCTTTTGATCTCCGCAATCTATCCCTATCATTGATCTAGCGATTTCACATCTGAAGGTCACAACTCAATCCGAATTAATCTGATCGTTTGTTGGATCAACCGCAGTCGTCGATATTTGAGTCTATGAGATCTGACGATCTAGACCAATTGTGGGATTGGAACTAGCGAGTCATTTAATTCTCCTTCCGATTTCTGGAATCTATCCTTGCTGTTGATATGGCTTGCATGTCTGATGGTCACGATCCTCCAACAGTCCTCAAGCCCACATTCACTCATATGACCGATGTCCGTAATATTTAGATGATCAACATGGTCAATTTCTTGATCGGATGGCTGTTGAGGTTTCTCACCCTGATGGAACGAATGTTGAGGATTCTCACTCTGAGCTTACTCTTTTCCTTTCAAGCTTTGATCTCTGCATTTGCTAACCCTCTTGAGATTTTATCATAGGAACATTGTTGATCCTATCGTGATCAACAATAATAACGAATTGTTTCATACTTTTCACTTCTTCTACTAACTAATATACTGTGAAATGCACTCTTCCTTCTGAGCTTTCATCTTCATTCGCTTTTGTACTTCGTTTTCCCTTCTGAGCTTTGATCTTAATATTGTTCGCTTCTTCTGCTAATTGATATATTGTTGACATAAATGAAAATATGTCCAACAATCTCCCCCTTTGTCATTGAGGTAAACACACTAACTTCATATAAAAAACTCCCCCTGTGATGATGCTTTCCTCTTATAAAGTTTATTTTCTCTCCCCTTTGACATCAATGGAAAAGGGTTTTCCTCCTATGGTAAAGCTTTGTATGTTACTGACCAGAATCTAAACTTGGGTAAGTCTTCCTACAATCATGTTCTTCCTACCATAACTTAATGACTCCCCCTGTCAATATGCTCTCTCTCTGCTTCTGACTACTCTCCCCATTTGTTTCTGAAAAGGTAGCTCTTCCTGACAAGGTTTTTTCCCCTGTTAATTTACTAACTTCTTATATCAATTGATTGGGATTTTTGTGTTTCAAATGAGTAGTCTTCATGATACCAATTTTTGTAGTGATCAAGTCTTTTCAAAATTTAATCTAATTACTTTCTTATTTACTAACCAAAACTTCCCCTGAGCTTTTACTGATTGTTCTCCCCCTTTGTTTCTAAAAGGGTATCTTTTTCTGACAGGGTCTCTCCTCTTGTTATCTCTATAGGATGTCATGTACATCAGAATGTTGCTTCTGTGGATGTCATTGTCCTACTAAAACACTACGCAATTGTAGCTCACATTTTTCAAACCCTTGGATATGCCCATTGATTCTCATCAATTTCTAACCAGATGTATCCATCTTTATCCAAGATGCTTCTTTACTATACATTTCTCTAAAGTTGTTTGAGAAAGTTTATACTATGCTTGTAACATGACTGACATTCTTTTTGCAACAATCAACTTCACTCATGTTTACTTGTTCATCTTTTCTATCCACATCTATGAGTGTCCTGGTTTCTTGAACTTTGTTCTCTGATCATCTATTACTGCAACTTCATTTTTCTTCCATATTCATTTTACTCTTTTTGTCGTGTTGTATAAAGCATTTCTCATTGACTATTTTCTTGAGTTCCAACAGTTATGGGCTTTGTGGCCATGTCCACCACAACTATAGCATCTCATAGTATAACAATGTGTAGCAATATGTCCAACATGATTGTAGTTCCAACATCTTATACTGTTGTTGAACTTACCAAAATATTTTCTTCCACGATGCCTACAATCCAAAGCTTTATGACCATATTCATTACAAGAGAAACAATAACCATTAAAAACACTCTCATACCTTCTTTGATTCATCCATGAAGGTGTCTCTCTTCTAAACTTGCTTTGAGGTGTATGAGTATCTTCTGGATGTCTTCCTTGATCTGATCTTCTAAATTTTGTAGTGTTGCTTTTATTTCTTGAACATGAAGATCCTGAGTCATACATGCTTTCACTTTTTACAAATGAAGGAGTTGTGTCAGACATGTCTTCATCCTTTACAAATGAAGGACTTGTGTCAGACCTGTTTTCACCTTTTACAAATGAAGGACCTGCATCAGGTTTCTTAGGAGTATTGATTTCTTCCTTGTTGTATCCAAGACTGAATTTGTCAATTGGTGATATCTGACTATCCAAGATCTCATCCAGGGTCATGGAGTTGTTCATGAACTTGATTTGGGTGTTTGAATTCTCAAACTTCTTTCTAAGATTCACCACTTCTTCTTCCATATTATGACATGATTATTCCTTTTTGTTTAGTTGGTTCCTCACTACCTCCTCCCTTATTTTGGCTTCTTCAAGATGGATTTTAAGATTGACATAGCTTTCCCTTAGTTCTTTTAGATCTGCAAGGATTTTTCTTGGTTCATCATCTTCCTTCTTTTCTTCTTTTTCTTGACTGATTTCATTTTTCAATCTCTCAATCTCCTCTTCCTTTGCTTGACTGATTTAATTTTTCAATCTCTCGATCTTCTCTTCCTTTTCTTTTTTTAGATCAACAACTTTTGTTTTCAATCTTTTGATCTCTTCTTCTTTGTTTTCTAACTAAATCTTTTTCTCAGATATGATTTCTTCATTGTCTTTGAGATTTTCTTTTATTTCCAGGATATGCCTTTGATTGCTAAGTTCATCATATTCCTTCTTCTTTTCTTTTGCTTGACTAATTTCTTTCTTCAGCTTCTCGATCTCCTCTTCTTTATCTTCTAACTGATTATCTTTCTCATATATTATCTTTTCATTGTCCTTGAGCATTTTCTTTATTTCCAAGATATGCTTTTGACTCTTTTCAAGAAATTCTTTAGTGTAGTCATGAAGATAGATATAGTTTGAATCATTATGGCCATAGCGGTATTCACAAAGACTGTAATAAACCTTTTGTTTGTCCTTTGATAGTTCTTCTTATACTTATTCCATGGGATAAATGCTAACAGAACACTCTTTTATTGTATCTGAGTCTTGTTCTTTACTTGCAGGGGAGGATTCAATATCAACATTATTGCAATCAAAATACTGTGGAGATTCTTTACCTTTATTGATGGTTGAGTCTTCCTCTTCATCCTTGATAGGAATTTTTTTTGTGTCTTGTCTTTTTATTTGATACATCTCTTCTAACTTAAACCATAACTCCTTGGCGGATGTGCATAGTCCTATGCTTGCCTTGACGGTATCTGATAATCCATTGAGAATAATCTTCAATGCCACTTCATTATTCTTCCTTTCTTTTTTTTGGACTGTAATCTTGGATAGATTATTTGATGTAGTTAAGTCCTAGGGCTTGCTTACTAATAAATTCCAAACTTCAAATCCTTTTGACTTCAAATATTGTTTCATATTTTTTCTCCATGAGGAATAATCTGTTCCATCGAATAAGGGAGCTTCAATTGCGGAGAGAGCCATCTGTCCACCCATTTCTTCAGGATCTACCTTCCAGTGTTTAAACTATGCTGAAGGAACCCTCTCGGATACCAATTGTTGAACACACCGCCCAGACTAAGAGGGGGGGGTGAATTAGTGTGTGGACTTTTCTAACTTTTCTTTTGCAAGTTAGCAATTAAAACATAATTGAACAAACTAAGAACAATTAAATCATAATCACAATGGACAAGAGATACCAGATGTTTGTATAATATTTTGTATAATGTATATGTATATATGTGAATATAGTAATATGAATTTTCCAAGGACCAACTATTTTGTATCAGCACCAACTCTCAAGAAAGACCCAGCTTGCCACAAGACCTAGCTTGTTGATAGAACGTAGTCTATCCAACTAGACTTCATATAGTAGTTTAGCCAACTCTAGTTGCAGTGATCCATTATTGAATAAAATCTATCTCATGATCAGAGGTATACCATAAGCGCTCATCACCACACTTTATATTCTCTCTGAAATTCATGCCTTCTTCAATTTATCTTTCCTCTGATATATTTGTGCCTTATTCACTTCTTCATCTCTCTAATATTCGCATGAACCTCAAGTCCAGATCCACCTCTTACTTCTCCACAAGAACACCCTCCATTGAATCAAACATGGTTGTATTTATAGTTGCTTATGCTCAAAACTTGTTTAAGTTATTGAGCCGACTTGTGCAACAAGTTATAACTAACTTTCTCATTTACAACAACTTTTGGGACCACCAGAGATCATCATTCTGGGTCTTCAAATTGACACCTAGAATCCCATTTACTTTCATAAATCAATCATAGGTATGGATCGATTTCTTTCATCTCTGTGATTACAGAAATCGGCACTTCCTTCAAACCATGTGCATATGATCATATGATCATATGATCATTGGTGTAGAACCACAGGCTTATCAATTTAAGCTACGCATTACATTCTTCCCTTTAAATATCTTTACCATATGACCAATGATGATGACCTCACATGAGGCGAGACGAGCGCTTGAGCGTTTATCAATTCAATGGTCATGATTCAATCTCTCGATGAGATGGACGATTTTCAGGACTCTGGGTCTTCGCCCTTCGGTTCTTTGGCTATTATTCTTATGCTATCCTTCCACTATATTTTGATCAATGGTTGAGAGTACACCCGACACCAGATCGACGATTGAGATCTCCTTCATGTCTCCGGACTTCGGAGATCTCAAATCTCAACCCCTTATTTCCTCCGTACGTCAATCTTCTGGAGTTGTCAATCCACTAACGCGTGTCCCTTTCAGATCAACGGTCAAGATCTCCTTTGGGTCTCCAGACTTCGTAGATTTAAAATCTCAACCCATTCTTTCCTTTGTACGTCAATCTTTCGGAGTTGACAATCCACTGACAAATTTCCTTTTCAGATCAACAACTATTATCCTTTCGTGTCTCTGGGCTTTGGAATTCTCAAGTCTCAACTTTCACTATAGCATGATCAATGGTTGAGAATACTCTCGAAGTGATCTTTCATATTGGACAACTTATGTCTGCTTCAAGACTTTGGCATTCGGGACTTCAAAGGTTTCGAATAGACACAGCTCCATTTTCCCTCGGAGTGATCACCTGATGTGGTAAGTCATAATATGGTGGAGACCGTTTTCTTTCGGTTAACATTTCCTCTTACACTATCCTTCCACTATAGTAGATCAATGGATGAGAATGATCCCGAAGTGATCTTCAGATTGGACATCTCGTGTCCACTTCAGCATTCGGGAATTTGGGCAAGTGCTGGTGGTAAAACTTCCGAAGAAAAACTCTTGGAGTGACATAACTTACTTATGTCACTTGATGACGTGTCACGAGTTGAGTAGCTGCCACGTGTCACTCAGATTTGTAATTTGAATGTACCTGAAATGCTGATTTCAACTTGACACTTGTCATTCTCTGACTGTGCCACATTTCCTTGCTCACATGGACTGTTGACGTGGTCTATCACAATTTATTGTTGACGTGGTCTGCCACATGTCCTTGTAGACATGTTCTGCCACATGTCCATGCTGGCGTGGCCTACTGACATGATCTTCCATGTGTCCTTGCTGACATGGTCTGCCACACATCCTTGTTGAAGTTGTCTGCTACATGTCCATCCTGACATGGTCTGTTGACATGATCTGCCACATTTCCTTGTTGGCATGGTCTACTAACATAGATATCCCTGATCTAATGGTCATCGTATGTTCTCCAGATCCGATGGTCCTTATTCATTTCGAATTTCCAGGCTTCGGGTTTTTCAAATCTCAAACTGAAAAATATGAAGTGAGATTTTCCCGGAGCTTAACCTCCTCGCATATTTATACTTGAACTAAATTTTTTTCATCAATCATGATCCTAAATCAATGGATCGATCTGTCTACAATGCAGATCTCCTATCTTATCCTGTCCTTCCACTTATAATGATCCAACGGCTGGCGAAAATTCGCATTTCGAGAATTTCAAATCTCAAACTTTCTGGAGCGTAACCTCCTCACATATTTAGACCCGAAACAAATGTTGTTCATTGATCAGGATCTTAGATCAATGGATCGATCTTTTCTATGATGCTTTTTTGCTTTGGTTTAAATCCAATGACCCTTCATCTTCGCTTATCTTATCCTTCCACTTTAGAATGATCTGACGACTGACGGAAATTCAGATAATCGAATTCTCAAACTTTGTGCCTCATTTATCCTATCCTTCACTTAATGTGATGCGATGGCTGACAGATATTCGAGTGATCGAGATCTCAGATCTCAGTCGTTGCTTATCTTGTCCTTCCACTTACTTTCAATCTGATGGCTAACGATATTTCGGATAAACGAGATCTTAGATCTTTCTGCTTATCCTGTCCTTCCACTCAAAATTGATCCAACGGTTGATGTGGACTCTTCGAAGAAGATTAACAATCGATGATGATTGTGGAACCATAACTTGTGAGTGATTTAACTCGACACCCAAATCTCTAAAATTTGAAGTTATGCGTTGTTGGTGAGTCAACCACAATTGTCGATCTTCGAAGCTGTAAGATCTAACGGTCTTGACTAATTGCGAGATTGGAAATAACATGATTTTTAATTCTCCTTTCGATCTCCGCAATCTATCCATGTCGTTGATGTGGCGATTGCACATCCAATGGTCACAACTCAATCCGACTTAATCTGATCATTTGTTGGATCAACCGCAGTCGTCGATATTCGAGTCTATGAGATCTGACGATCTAGACCAATTGCAAGATTGGAACTAGAGAGTCGTTTAATTCTCCTTCTGATCTCCACAATCTATCCCTGCCATTGATATGGCTTGCATATCCAATGGTCACAATCCTCCAACGATCCTCAAGCCTACAGTCACTCATATGACCGACGTCCGTAATATTTAGATGATCAACACGGTCAATTTCTTGATTGGACGGTTGCTAAGGTTTCTCACCCTAATCGGATGACTGTTGAGGCTTCTCACTCTGAGCTTACACTTTTCCTTCCGAGCTTTGATCTCTGCATTTTCTAACCCTCCTGAGATTTTATCATAAGAACATTGTTGATCCTATCGTGATCAACAATAATCACGAATTGCTTCATATTGTTCGCTTCTTCTGCTAACTGATATATTGTGCAATGCATTCTTCCTTCTGATCTTTGATCTTCATTCGCTTTTGTACTATGTTTTCCCTTCTGAGATTTGATCTTCATATTGTTCGCTTCTTGTGCTAACTGATATACTGTTGACATCAATGACAATATTTCCAACACCTAATTCCTCTTATGAGGTCAATGGGTAGTGACCCTTATGGGATCCAATAGATAGCTCCTTTGGTGGGTTTTTGTCACCATTGCTACGTGAGGTTGAGGGGTAGTTCCCTCACAAGGTTCAGGGCAATTCCCTAAAAATTCTACAACATTTAGTGCAAAATGTATTATGCATGCCAAGTGTCATAGTTTTCATGTGCATTTCAACATCCCTATGTATTTTTCTTTTAACATGATACACACATATACAACACACTTGGTTGTGTGTGCCAAAATATGTTATATTACTTATTTTAAATTTTGAAAATAGAAAATAACTAAATAAGGAAATTTTGAAAATAGAAAATAACTAAATAAGGATTAATTTACACTTTTTCACATGTCCAAAATTTAATACTTTTATATGACAGTGTTTGAAAAATACTTTAAAACCAAAATTTAGTTTTTTGGGACCATGATTGCTTTCTAAATTGGTGAAAAACAAGGCATAGTTGATATTTATATAATATGATTAAAAAGGCATTTTAAAACCTTTTTTTAAAGATGTGGGGCATAATTGCAATATTTTTAATCTATTAAAATGTGTTTTTATAAAACATTTAATATGAAAGGGAATATAGTTGAATCTCGCTAGTGCGATTGGATTTCAAGGGTTTCATTTTATAAGGCGGTCAAGGTTCGAAACTCATGGTAGTAAGGAGGAGATACCCAAAAAAAATCCATTCATGTTAAGGGTTGGTGTGGCCTAGGCCGGATGTGATCCCCAAGTGATTTTGACGACTTAGATGCCCCTGGGCCATGGTTTCTTAAACCATGGGCTAGTCCCGTAAGAAATGAACACACTAGCAAACAAAACAAAAAATATGAAAGGAAATATAACAGTAAACAAAATACTCCACAAAAATTAATGATGACCATTCCATTTTCCTTTTGCAATTGGAAATAAAAATTAGTTGGTGAACATCTTATCCTTGTCCTTGATTGATGTTCATCCTATTATTATTTATTATTATTTGTTGGATACAACTTTTAATGTAATCACCATCTTGAGACTCAATTTTCATTTTCTCCCATTCTAAAATCTTTTAATTTTCATTTTCTCCCATTCTAAAAGCTTTTACAAGGTGATCATCTCTATCCATTCAGTTTTTTTTTGTTGATAGGTGGTTATTAAATTATTTGTTCGCTAGCTTCTTATCAACATATTATAGTGCATAAGCCTTGAGCAATGTGGGTCATTATGTCATTTTATGTTTTGTAGCTTTGCGTAGCAAGTTTTGATTGGATGAGTATTTGGTATTTTGGCCTTAACTAGCAGTGGCTATTCTCATGACCTTTTTTTATAAAATGCATGTATTATCTTTTTGTGTATTAATAAAAATACGAGACATTTTATATAAAAGAAAATTTTATTAGAGTAAAATAACTTAGATAACACAGTACAACATGGATGAAATAATGAGATTTTATGTGTATTAGTTTAAAAAACTTAGACAACACAATACAACATGGATGAAATAATGAGATTTAATGTGTCCATATGTCAAAGTTTGTTCATAATATCATGATATGCTTTTTGGGAGAGTAATAATAAGAGAACTTGTTTTATAAATAATAGAGTTTTATAGAATTTAACATGAAATATTATCTCTCAAAGTTATATTCTTACATACAATTATTGGTATTCGATGAATTGCCTTACATGTGTTAGAAAATATATATTTTCCACATTTAACTCCTTCAACCAAGCTACCCTTGATTTCTAATTCTTTTTACGGGTTCAAGGGACAACGTCCTTGGAATCCTGCAAGATACCAGATATATAAAATATGCAGAACAGAAAGAAATGCTAGAAATGACAGAATAACAGTAAAATATCCAGCATAATCTTCACAATACACAGAAATGATATACGAAATAGCACAGAAACAACACTTGAATTAGATAGCAATGTTCACAGGCCTCTTCGAGGGGGCAACCTCCAGTCGAGCAGTTCTCTATTACAATAATCTCCCAGCTAGGGTTTTCATACCCTCGACTCTTATTTATACTAATATGTCTATTAAGAGAAGCATCTAGAGAAAGATCCTTCTAGAAGCGGAAGCTTCTATTAGGTCTTCTTACATCCGCCTT
>SNQJ01S0218863.1:6236-21500 GCA_010110895.2 Picea sitchensis
GCCCTGTCAAAATCCATTTCTGTACGTTATGGTTTCTAATATGTTTCAAGCCAAGATCAAACAAGATATTAGTAAGTCAGTTTCTTACTTGGCTTCATTGGAAATTCAGTTTTACTTGATTAATTTTCCTTTACTGGTTAGATAAGGAATAGATAGAAAATAAGCTCGTCATTAAGAAGGAAATCCTTTTCAGTTTAGTAGTTACAGTAGGAACTTGTGTGCAGCACTTTATTACAGTTTGGTAGAAGATGAAGGAGAAAGGTCTGCATTGTCTGGTGAATTGAACAGACATTGCTAGCTTTTGGTCTAGGAAATTACCTTCTCTGTATGAGGCCTGTACATGATGAAACATCCTTTGCAGATGGTGAAAGATCCCCTTCCTTTGAGTGGTCAGACGATTTGAAAAGTGTAAAAGTTGTTCGTATTTCAGGACTCTTTGATGAATTAGGTCACCACATAAAGAAGACATTTTATGGTCAAACTGCAGAATCCTGCTTTAGCATGATTCATTGTGGCCTAAAAAACATGAGTACAAAGATTAAAGATCTGTATTTCCTAGTGAGAACCACAAAAAGAAAATTGTCTGTGGTAAAAACCCGTAATCATGAGCCTCAAAGGCCACAGTCCCAGAAAGTTGCTTGGAAAGAACATCATGATATCTTGATCTTGCCAACCATCAGTATATTTAAAATCAGGCTTGAGAGCTATGAAGCTCAGACAGATATGTGGATGGAAATGCTGCGGAATGTTCAAATTTGCATTATCTATCGTGCACGACTTGTATCGTTTGAGCAAAAGGATGTTGTATATGGGAAAACACTTACTCCCTTTTACCCTTTGTTAAAACAGGTCCTAAACAACATAGGTTTGAACCTTCTTTGTTGTTTTGATGATAACATAGAGGCAAAGATTTCGTCATGGCATTCTGACTCATTTCTTATAAGGCATATGGTGTGAAGAAAAGACTTACGTCCAAACGTTCATTGCATATGAGCTTGCAAACTTGACAAGTCTGGTGTGGTTTCATCAATTCCAGTTCACATATCTCTGGAAGAACTTGGAGTTACAATCCTGAGAACATGCTTAATGTCTGGAAAACCTGAGAGGAAAGCTCCTGGACCATTAGTCGTTGTTGATGTTTCCAAACAAAATAAGGACGGCCTCTCTGTTACCTTTTCCCCCATGGTACACATACATATATCAAAGCCCAAGAACAGCAACCCCGCTGTCAAGAATAATTGCACACACTGATGGATCAGACTCAATTTGTGGAGAGGGAAGGCTTCCTTGTTCCATTTGCAGTTGGTTGAAAAATTCCTGCCCGAAAATCCCCTATATGCTCGGGCTGTCAGTCATCGTTGACATGCACCGAGTCCGCGTGTTTTGATTAAGCAGAGCAAACGCCCGTAAACTTCTCATACAGGCGCGCAACTGAAGCTCCAGTTTCGTTTAAAATGGCAACAAATGGTCAAAATCCCAGTTTGAAGGAGTTGACTCATCATACAGGTGGCAAATTCAAATGTTCGCCGCAATGCATTGCTTCTGTTAGTAGACATGTTCCCTTTGGAAGATCCAGATGCATCAAAAGAAGAGAAAGAAAGTTTACTAGAGAAGCAGTTTGTGCTCCTTGAGAAATTGTTGGTAGACTATTGTCCTGATGTGCGCTCTATGGATGTTGAAGGTGCTTGCCGAATTCTTCGTCTATTTTGGGAAGTTGTGACATCTACAATTACCGTGAAACTTCTGTCAAAGGTAATGGATGAAATGGCACATGACATATCTAGTAGTGCAGTCAGGTGTGCGGTAGTGGATGGAATGATATATTTACTCGATAACCCACAAAGTCGTGAGCTGCTGAAAGTACTACTTCCAAAGTTGGCACCATTGCTTGATGATCCTGTCTTGTCTGTAAGGACGGTGGTTGCAGATCTCCTTTTAACCCTAGAAGAATTTAGAGAATCTCATAAATTAATACTTGCATGGGGCGGGTTTGATGATCTTCTAGAGACTTTGTCAAAACTACTCCACAACGCCTCAAATATTGATGGTTCTAGCAACATTGCAAGTGAAATGAATAGGTCAAAACAAGACAGATCACGGAAATCACAGAGGAAAACTAAATGGCCAATAAAAATGTCCATGAAATTGAATACGATGAAAGGGAGAGGCCAATCTCATAAATCAGACAAGGACCACAATGAAGAAAGTCTTACTATTGCCATAGCAGCTTCATGGCAGGTAGAGAACTTACTTGCAGAGGAGGACACTTGAAAGGCCTTATTAGCATCTTCAAAATTGGAATATCTTTCTTCTGGCCTCAAACTTACTGTTCAAATGATTTTTCATCTGCATTCGTACTTTTCTGACTGCATGGTTGTGTCACCTCTTCGAGCATATATGGCTCTTTGACGGAGTTTTCTCAAAGATGCAAGATATTCTTCCAGTAAAACCAAGAATAAAGATCCAGGCACTTCAGCAGCTTCATCTGAACGGATTGGAATTGACGAGGAACTGCAAAAACTTCTTAAGTTGGGCAGGGGAGCTCTTTATCATACCTCATGTACATAAGACATCTAAGGATGCAACTCCACCACTTCAGGGCAAGAGGAAAAGTGTTCAGGTTCACGAATGCAAGTCAAGGAGAAGAGCGTCCTTGGAAGAAATTTCAAATGCTACAGATGAAGGTACTAATGGGAAAACATATACCAGTGAAGCAAGCAGGATTGTTCTTGTGGCCAGGATAGCTACAAAATTTTCTGAAGTCAATTGCTGATATCAATGCTTTAAGTCTGGTGACACAGGTCCCAGTAAAGGCAATATGTTTAGAATTTGCATCTACATTTATTCTGTATCTGAAACAACAAATTGAGAAATGGTCTGCATCTCAGAACTTCACAAGAAATGACTAGAAATATATTTTTATCTGTATGAAGAGCTCCAGTACATACGCTGCAAAAAGGGAGAGCCTTAAATTTAGTGAGGAAGGAACAGGAGGAGCTGAAGAGCAAGTTGTTTTGATGGAGGGAGCTGTCCAAGAAAATAAATATTGTACAAATGCAACCTCAAGGGATTTGGAAGAAGCAAGAAAGGAGAAACTGATGCTTGAGGAAATTATTAGAGACAGGGAAAGAACCTTGGATCGGGTTATGAAAGAGGAAGAAAAGAGAATGGTGAATGCCTGCACTATCTGTACAACCATACAACTGGTGGCAGCCAACTGACTGGTGCTCTTCTCTTAATGATTTTTGCTGTATAACCTATATGACATTGAGAACAGATTTTTTACGTGCTCTCAGATCTCAAGTTCGTGAGGAAATGATCGAAGCCATATTTTTATCCTGTATGAAGAGCTCCAAAGACATAATACCGCAAAAGGGAGAGCCTAAATTTAGTGGAGGAAGGAACAGGAGGTCAAGAGCAAGTTGTTTTGAGGGAGTCGTCCAAAAAAAAAAAAAAAAATATTGTACAAAATGCAACCTCAAGGGATTTGGAAGAAGCAAGAAAGGAGAAAGTGATGCTTGAGGAAACTATTAAGAGACAGGGAAAGAACCTTGTATCGGGTTATGAAAGAGGAAGAAAGAGAATGGTGGATGCCCGCACTATCCGGCATAACCATACAACCTGTGGCAACCAACTGACCGGTGCTCTCATTTTAATGATTTTGCTGTAACCTATATGACATTGGGAACATAGTTTTTACGTGCAGAAAAAAATATTACGGAGTGAATGAGACCGGCCCTGTTGAATCCCTGCTTATGATTTTGGGTTCTGAAAATGATGTATATGTCCGTGTTGAAGCAGTTGGTGCACTACAAGATCTTTCTTCCAAATTAGACAGTGTAAAGAGATCTTTGGTGGATGCATATGGCTTTCCTATTTTCATCAATACAATTCTAGTTCCTTCAAAGGAGTTTTCCCATGGAGAAGTCGCCAAGAAATTTAAGTGCAAAACAGAGAAGAGGGATATTTTCTTTGCATATGATCGATATATCCAATTTTCACTTTGGGTAAGTTTATGTTTTTTGTGGTTTAGGCGAGCCCATGTGTGTGCTCATTAACCAACAAAAGGTTCAATGACTCCATGCCCAATGCTAAAGGCTAACAAACTATTTCAGGGTTCTTGGTCGCCTCAATGTGGAGATGCCCATCCCAGTTGGAGCCAAATGTTAACTTCCAAAATAGCACCATCATTTTGGTTGGTTTTACAAAGGATAGCATGGCTATTGATAGCTCTCTAACTCATTGTTAAGTCTTTTAGCCGCAAAATTTTAGATTTTGGTTTGACTTAAAATAATTTGATTGTAAAGTCTTCTTTTTCAAAATTGTTTTTTTTTACTTTCCACACCTAACTTGTTTTCAAAGGTTCATTGTACTGAGTGCCCAATTTTCAACAGCCTAAGGAGATCGCTTAATAGTTGGCGCCATTGGAAAGTGTCAAATCTTAAAAGGTTCTAAATCAGTTCGAGTGGCGGTCACAAAGATACGCTTTCAATGTTAAGGAGTGGTTCTGGGGAAAGTGGCGCCATTGTAAGTGCATACCTTCACAATGGGCTTACAAAGATAAGACTGAGGGAAAGTCAATGTACTAATAGAGGTCGTAATTCCCAAGTTGGCAACATCAATCAAATCTTTATTTCCATATCAAACATTGTTCACAAAGGATCGCTTAGGGTTTTGAATTGCAAAATGGAAAAATGATACTTAAACCGCAGGGAACTTTTCAACTCTCCCCTGAGCTCAAAATTAAGATCCGACAACACCATTGGAAAGCCGAGATTCTCTAGATGTCGATCAGCAACGCTATATGAAAATGGATTTTTTTATGACCGAGAAATTAATTTTGAAATCGGTCCGCTTTCAACAAATAAGCATATGCATCTTTGACTGCTAGTCGCTGAAAGTGGCTTAATTCTCTCCTCGGCAGCCTAAGGAGAATTTTTCACGCTATGCTACCGTGGAAAGCCCGTGAACGGCCGTAATCGTTATGATTTTCAAATAAATCCAAAAATTTTCGAATCAAAAGTAAATGAAACCTTTTGACTAGGATGTGTATGGATTATTCCATCAAATCCAAAGGCTATTTTGGGAAAGACAAGTCAAAAAGAGGAGTCTTTGGTCAGTTTTGGTCATTTTGATGGCAGAATTTCGTGGATTTCGCCACACATCATCACTGAATTTAGTCTTTGGAAGAACAGTTGAATAGCCTTGAAGGCTAATCAATCTCCGCCATCATCAACAAATAACCGATTTTAAGGACCAACTCATAGAGATTGTCCTCCTTTTGGTGTTATCCCTATCTTTTGTAAATTGGTTTTCTTTACTATTTTAGCAAAACAGATCCATATTTTAGGATCCGAGAACAGCTTGTAAAGCTATAAAGCTACATTCTAAATACCAAGAAAGGGTCAGTTTTTTTTGGATACAGAATATCATATGTAACAAGCCCATTGATGCTAATTCTAAATCACGGTTTTCTTTCTCTTTTGATAATGGGCTTTTCCACCTTCTTTCTCAGGACTTTATCCGAAAGTTGTCTAGCCTTTGAATGATCAAGTATCTCATTGTTTGGCTCATAGTTTGATAAATAGTTTCTTCATTGCTTATTAGACCCTACATTGTGTATTGGTTTATGAGTAATTTGTTCTTCGCCCACTTAAGTTTATTTAATGATTATCAATCCATGAGAGCACTGGTTCATTTTATCATCTTGACTGTCTGAAAACCATGTTTGAATTGAGTTATCCCACCGATCACCCACACAAAACAATTTAAAACATTTTACTTGAAGTTACCAGCACCTTTGGTCTACAACCATTGTAGGCCTTCGAGGATAAATATACCACCCTCCTTCCATCACTTCTTCTAAAAGAAAAATCTAAGGTTCAAGCAAGACTGCATCTATGAATCACCAACAAGTTCATCTCAAATTCAAAGGACAACTGAATGGCAAAATCAATCAAAGATGAAACAAACCCAATGAATGAAAGAAGTTTTGAAGTTGGGGGGATTGGTATGAAGACTACAACCATACAAACAAATGTCCCTCAAGCAAGCTAAGAAGGATAATAAATTATCACCAGTACTATGGCCCTTATGGGTGCTGCAAGATTGATACTCATGGCATACAAATTGGAGCTGCCTCAGAATCTGCAATGTAGCAACTTAGCTTCCCATGCCTATACTTAAAGAAGAGAGATGACAAGATCCTCGCTCAAACCATATTGCCGTAACTTGACGAGGGAAGGAAAATAATATTGGAGCTCCCAAGCCAACACCCACATAAGAATTTGCCACCGAGGAATAGATCCATTTCAGAGTATCTCATTAATGGAGGAAACTACCAATGAAGATTCCTTCTTGGGAAGATGAGTCTTTATACAAGCATCCAGCATACTACATTGCGCATAACATTTGTCTCAAGGGAGGGGCATGTTAATCCCTATTATTGGTTCATTACCCCCTAATTGGTGCATATATTATATTAGTAATGATATTTTATTTATGTCGGCTTTAGGCCATTAGTTGTAATTATGTCTTCCAGTCTCCTATATATACCAAGGAGACATTTTCATTTTGAATCATCTTGTAATTTTCTGAACATTTAAGTGGGTAAAAGGAGTATTTCCCTCAAGAGGCTTATTATCCTGGAATTATCTCTTTTCAAGGCGCTATACTTTTTCAGAGGTTTTCTATGCTATATTGATATTTGGTTCTTAACATGCATCCATTAGATCCTTCGTTGCCTCTACTTTTGAAATATTGAAAGCCACCAATGCTCTGTGCTCATTCAGACGTTCTAGTGCCTCGTCAAGAACCTCCCATTCTTCATCCTTCATGGTCGTCATCCTTTTCATTCCACCCAATGGTAGGAATAGATACTGCTGATATAAATAGTCTTCCATATGCATATATTCTATAACTGTATTTTTGGTCGTTAAATTTATTAACCCTAAACTTTCCATCTTCTACCATTGTTCTAATTTGAACCAGAACCCTCTTTTCCTGCAAGTACCTTTCACTCGGATACCAATTGTTATAAAAATAGGATCATAGAGCAATAAATAAGTAAAATGTGGAAATAAACACGTAATATACACAATACAATAGAGACAAAGATAATGGTTTAATTCAATGTGGGATATGTCCACCATAGAAATTTCTTGGTCCTTCCTTTTATTATCCAACAAAACAAAGGGATGGCTAACCCACAACACACCTATTGTAACTTCCCTCTTCTTTCTCTCTAGTCTCTCATAATACAATACTCGCGAATGATACATAGCCACAATACAATTCCTTCATAAAAGAGGGTTTCCCTCAGGGAAACCAACATAACTTCTACCGCCGATTTGTGGACCTTATAATGAGTGGTCCAGATTTACTATGAAATTACAATATACATTTACAAGGAAATTCTTCCGGGTATAAACACGGTTCAAAACAAATACCTATGAAACATGAAGATAATCGCGCTCCACAACCAACAAAACATTTTTGTTTTTGGGCCCTTGTTCTTCAAAATCCAATGAATCAAGCAATTGGTTCCATGACATTTGGAGTTCTCTTAATGCATATAGGACCAAAATCTTGATCAAACCTTGATGAAAAAACACTACCGGTAGATTGAGGATGAGTTTGAATTCTCTTAGAATTTTTTGTTAAACTCTTTAATAGATAAAAAGGTAAGATCAAAGGAATATCACCACTTACATGCATTAACAAGCGTACATGATAACAATGAATAATTGAAAATATTCCTTCACCAGTAATGTACTTGCGAATTGTTTTCAAAACATTAATCCATTATGCCTTTAACCATTTCAGTGGAATACCCCGACTCCAATCCGAGTCATGGTTTTCTAGAACTAGAAACTAGTCAGCTATATAAACAGGAAACTTGTCTTTTTTCCACCATCTCTGTCCATATAATGATAGCTTGCATGCAACTACAATGGAATGATCAATAATGCTTATCAACAAATTGCTAATCATTGTCTCATACCCATCAAATTTTTGAGTAAACAACATGGAAATATTTGCATGGTGACCCCGAAATAAAGAAAAAAAACTCATACCATACTGCATTTTTAAATTTCTGCATCAATTCAAGATAGGCTTCCAACAATTCTACCCTTTTTGGATCTAATCGAGTAACCTGTCCACCTTTCTTGGGATCCATTACACTGGTTCTAATTTTTGTTAACCTACAAGTGCTAGGGTTATGTGTTCTAGGAACTTTTGAGATGATGAATGGTATGAAAGAGTTTCTTTACCTACAAAACATAGTTAATCCACTACAAAGATACCACGAACCGAATAATGAATTCTTATGTTTGAGATCGTGACCCAAAACCCTCGATTTGATGTAGAACTGACAAGCACAAAACCCGATCTCTTTGAATCATTACCCAACCTCAATTCATGATTTGATTAGAATCATAATAGTTCTTTATCCTTCTGCATGATCTCAGGAAATTTATGACACGATCTTTCAGGATTTGGCACATTTAAAATAATGATGATTTCAGGTGAAACAAGAATAAATATATTCGTGTAGCCTTCCTTTAATTCAAAATTTTCAAATTTAAAACAAGAAATGGCTCTAGAAATCATGATGGAATATAATTCTAAAATTCTTAATTCAAACTTAATCTAACCAATGCATGACAAAAACAATAAAGAAAACAATAAAAAGAAAACACCAAGGTAAAAGAAAATGAGTCAAAAAGGAAAGTTAGAACCACACAACAAGTTAGGAAAATATAATTTGTGAATAACAAGTCAAAAAAAATTCAAGGACCAATGTGACAGGGATAGGATCTTTACAGATGGAGTGAAAAAAATTAAAAGCACGTGTCTTAGAAGAGCTAGCATCCTTCCTCTCAACAATGTCATTGGACCTTCCATATATTCAATAATGGGGCATGAACCCACCAAAAGAAACTAGTGACTGGTGAAGAAAGGACAATTTATCCCGAGGGGCACTCAGCGATATGTCTCAACTTAATCCAGTGAGACATTTCCCAATATCCATTGGACATGTGATCTAGTTGTAGTTGCATCCCACAACCGCCACCTCCATAGAAATTCTAGGTTTTAGCCACTAGGTTACCTCCTTCAAATGTGGGTAGGGACTCTCAAATTAAAAAAGTGATCATGGGCTAGATCTTGACAAGAGTTGGGTGGCTCAAGAAGACTCATAGGAACAACCAGACCTAAGACTTTGCCCCTTCACGGGTATCTCCATGCATTATGGTGTGTAGCAATAATTTGAGGTGAATTATTTGAAGCATACTAAAAAAATTCAACTTCTAAGTTTACATGAAAAGTGATGACATGTTTTTTTTTGGATGCCTACCCCTCAAATCCTACCTAGACTAAAATACTGCTTCTTTGTGACCCCAAGGATAAAAGATTTTAGTGGTTCTTTAGGAGTTGCATTTTTTTAAATCTTGGGTTTTGGGTATGGAATAATCTATTTTATTGAGGGTATGATGAAGGATATTGTCAAAATTCCTTAGGTTTTTTGGTTCTCCAAGATCACTTTTGGGAACAAGGGGAAGAACATACTCAACCAAGGTGGATTTCCAAATCCTTTGTGTGTGAATGAGGGTGTTTTCAAGTGTAAAGTGTTAAAATATCTATGAGTGTGACTAGAACATGTGGACTTCATGGGGTCCATTACTTCCTCCTATTTACACATTAGATGTAAATTTGTAATCTTGCAAAAAGTTTGGAAAAAAAAGACTAGTGTTAAAATATGTGCACATATAGGGGTGTGTTACTCCAACTAATTAATTTCCTAAATCTTGGTTGAATTATAAGGGAGATGAAGAGATATTCAAAAATTAATATATGTTGGAACATCAAGCATTGATGGTTCATCACACATATTTGGATTTAGTCTACCGAAGCAATGGACCTAAGACCAAGTAATGTACTTGGCCGAGTAGCTTTACATGTCTATTTTAAATGTGTTGAACCTCGCATAGAATAGATCTAGATAGAAAATACCATACACATTTGCAGAGAGAAATTGGAGAAAGAAGAAGTAAGAGAGAAAGAATGGAAGAATTCTCATTAACCTGTGAATGAATAATGAATAATTTACACATGATATACTCTATATAAATAAATGAATGTGCACTAGAGGAGAACCAATGTGCCATAGTGGTGGTATAGAGTGATCTCGACACACACCGCCAGCTACTTAGAGTGAATTGCCACCATTTGTCTCCCGTGCAATTCATGGGAGGAACTTCCACCCAATCAACAGTTAAATAGTCAACCAATATTCAATTATCTAACTGAATCGTAGAGAGAGTGTAGAGAGGAGTAGATCAATGAATCAAGGGTAATGCACCACGAAAGGATGATCCCAAGTGCACATTAATGATGATCCCAATGCTGCAACGTGACAAACCAATGCAACATTCCAGACCACCCAACCAGTCAAACTAAGTGTTGACTAAAGGAATACTTCCGTGTGAATATCTCCCCAAAATATAAGGAGACCGGATAATGACTAATTATGACTAATAAACAAGGAAAAATATTAGAAAGAGAATCCTAGGTGTGTGTGGAAGTAACTCCAACACCCACTCTAAACACCGCCTATGTAATAAAGAATGGTCCCACAATGAGGCCAGCGTTAGGTACCCAAATACAAAAGATAAACTAAAAATAAAGTGAGGAAAGATGGAAAACCCCATGGAAAAACCCCTGTGGTACAATGCTGTAAAAATAAGAACTACAAATTGTATAGGAACTCAGAACCTTCACTCCAAGACCTAATTTCCAGAATGGAAATTTTTCTGAAGGTCTCGGTGAAGATGTATGTCATTTGTTCCGCTGGCTGACAACCATAGGCTCCATGATCCCCTCGTGTACCAATTCCTGGATGTAGTGCATGTGGATCTCGATGCGTTTTCTACGGCCTCGCTACCTCTAAACCGATCTTTAGAACTTCAGAGTGCTCTTGTTTTCACACTAGATGATGATCGGTTGATGAAACCGAATGCCCAACTTAGAGAGAAAATGTTGTAGCCACATGTTCGAATGGTTATGTTAACTACCCTCTGCATCCGCCTTCAACCGACATAGAGCAGAATGGTGCTTCGTTTCTTGCCTCGACCAACGATAGTCCGTCCAATCGAAGTGAGTAACCAGATGTGGACTTGTGATCGCTATCCCGTTCTCAGCTTCTAATCGCGAACCTACCGAGATCTAATGTAGAGTTTGTTTCGCATAATGAATCTCAAAGGTGAGGGAAAGCTCAGATGTATCGAAGGTTACACTTTGCATCCTTCCAATGTAGCTCTGTACCTCGCATGAACCCGCTGAAATTAAGCGCCCAATTGCATAGGAGAGGTCCGTCCGGCGTGAGATACAACAGTTCCCACTAGCTATTTGCATAGTGTGTTTTCAACCAATGGGGTCTCCTCGCCATCCTCAAGTTTTATCCTATTAGAAAGGATTCTGGAGTGTAATTTGCAAATACATAAGCTTGCATCTCTCAAGGAGATGTTGTGCATAATTGGCTTGAGACAGCTTGATGCCCGATGCATCCTAACCGACCTCGAAAGTGACAAGGAAGAGGTGTAGTGGACCCATGTCCTTCTTAAAAAACCCCTCATGTAGAATACCTTTGACCTAAAGCAGAATTACCTAAAGTCAAGCAAACAATGATCAACAAATCATCAACATACAAACTAAGAGTAGAAGTGAATCACTGTCATGAGCATGTAGAAATTTGGGTCCGATTTATAACATACAAAGTTCAGCAGGATGTTATAGAGTCCATATTGGCATACCATTCCCTCAGCGCCTATTGATTAGGCAAGGGATTTCTTCACCCATGCACTGTAAAGATGAGTCCTACATAAACTCGCTACTTCCATATAGATCTCCTTAGAGAGACTACCATGAATAATGCATTCTTCATGTCCATCCATGGACATCCCATCCCTTTGGTTGTTTCAATGGAAAGTGCCAATCGTGGAATCCATCTTCACTACCGGAGTGAAGGTCTCATCATAGTCAATACCATGCACTACCGAAAAGCCTTTTGGAAACTAGCCTGGATTTGTATATGATAATCTATCCATTCACTATGCTCTTGGTCATGTAGACCCATATGCATATGAAAAAGTTTCCTCCTAGAAGGAAGGGTAACCATATCCCAAGTTTATTCTCGAGGGAGGGAGTTGTATCTCCCATGGTGATTCTAAAGGGATTTCAAAATAGCCTTTGCCATAAGATCTGGATCTAAAAGCCCCGAATCCAAGAAAATATTCCTAGAGGGAAATGGCTCTGGCAGTGAGTGAAACAAGAGGTTCCTCAAAATCACATCGATTCCTCCTAGTATCGGCCGGATCACCAAAACTAGATCCCCTGCATCGTAAAGAGTAGTCTGTGCCCACTTGGCCTCCTCTGCTCTAGCTATGCAACTACATCTCGATGCTTTGACTCTCGCATCACTATACGACTCAATCCGAATTCATTTGAGTCCTTTGAATCAAAACTCTCATCTGAAGAAGAGTCAGCATGTGCATGCTCATCATCTCAGACATGTGGAAGAATGAAGGTGTCTTCATGCAGCTGTTGAGGTACATGCGGGATACTTTCCTCGAATTGGACATTGTGCTCAATGATGATCCGGTCTGAGGAAAGATCAATAAGCCTATATCCCTTCACACTGTCAGGGTATCCAACAAAAATACACTTAGTTCTTTGTGGATCAAGTGCCTTCCTCTTTTCAGAGGGAACTAGGCCCATGCACGTGAACCAAAAATGTGAAAGTTTGTCACTTCTGATTTGAGGCTGATCCAAGAATCATAAGGGGGCTTATCCTTGATAGATCTATGGGGAGATATGTTTTGGATGTATGTTTCACAATTAAGTGCTTCGGCCCATAGTCTCTGTGGTAGTGACTTTGCATGTAGCATGCAAGATGCCATCTCCTTTAGAGATCTGTTTTTCCACCCAGCAACTCCGTTTTGCTATGGAGTATAGGGAATTGTGTGCTGCAACTAAATCCCTGCCTCGTGGAAAAGATTATGGATCTCATGATTTACATATTCTCCCACGTTATTAGTTTTGATGACTTTGATCTTCTTTCCGGACTGTCTCTCAACCAGGGCTTTGAAATCTTTGAGGTGTTGAAAGACCTCAAATTTTTTCCTGAGAAAGTAGATCCATGTAAAATGTGAGAAATCATCAACAAAAATGAGAAAAAACCCGTCTTTACTGATATATGGATGAGGAAAAGGACCCATAAGGTCACTGTGGATCATATCTAAAGGCACGAAAGCTCTATCATACTTTTTTTTGTCGAATTTCTCTTGAGGGTGTTTGTCGAATTTCTCTTGAGAGAAATGGATGTATGGTAGACCATAGACCGATATTTTCTTTCTAAGTTGTTGCATGTATATGAAATTCAAATTTCCAAACCTTTTGTGCCATATCCTACTACTTTCATCAGCATGAGTAAGCAATAAATTAGAATCAGGTTCAATGAATTCAGAAAATGTATACAATCTAGAAGGATGATTTACCTCACCGGTAGCAACCCTGGAGTTGGTTTGCATGTCATAGATGTCCATGGAATTAGGTGTGAATATGAATTTCTTTCTGGTGTCGGAATTCATCATATGATACATGGAGAGAAGGTTGACAAAAAGTTTGGAAACATGCAGCACATTCTCAAATCTTTCGTTGGTGAGTTCAATCCTTCCTTTGCTAGTGACTTCAACTGAAGAGTTATCCCCCATCTGAATAGGAGGACCTTTGCATGCATCCAATGAAGAATATACTACTTTTGAGGTAGCCATGTGATGTGATTCTCTTGAATCTATGATCCAAGCATCGAGAGAGGATTTGATGGCAATTAAGGCATGGCTAGAATTGCCTTTCTTGGGATTTGGATCTTCTGGCTTCTTCTTCTTAGCACCCTCGGTGATGTGATATCCAAGGTTATTTTTCTAAAGTATTTGAGACATTATATCTATTTGTTTTTTCATTCATGTGGATTCTGGATGGAATCCTTTGTGACAATACGTGCATTTCTCCCCTTTTCTTCCCTTTCCACCTTTGGATCCGAAGGCATCAGTGAAGGGCTTTGAGTACCCTTCTTTATTTGGATGTGCATGAGATTTCCTTTTTCCTTTATATTTAGATTTCTGATATTGATGGATTTCATCTTGCACAGTAAGTGCATGCGCCTTTGGGCCTTTGATTTTTCCCATGTTGATGAGCTTGGTTTGCTCTTGTGTAAGGAATTCGATAAAGTCCTCAAGAGAAGGCATTTTCTAGGTGGCTCTAGAGGTGAATCTGACTGAATGGAATGTGGATACGAACACAGATAATTCAGGACCAAGTTTGGAGAGAATGGTGAGAACCATTTGTTTCTCCTCAGATTTATCAACCCCGCAAGATTTGAGTTGCGATAGTAAATCCTTGAATTTTGTAAAGAAATCTTGGATATTGTTGAAGATTTTTGGATCCAATGTGATAAATTACACCTCCAACATGTGTCCCCTCATCTCATCATATTTCCAAAGATCCCTTCCAAGGTGGTCCAGGCTTCATTGGGAGTCTTACAGGAATATATGTGAAAAAGGAGATCAGGATAAATAAGACTGCAAATTGTTCTGAATGCTTCATCCATTTTGTTGGCGTCAGAAGTCACTCCTGGATTGCAGCAGGAGCAAAGCCCGATTCCCATCAGTTTTATGTCACGTATTTTTTTAAAGGGGTGATCGGATGGGAGTAAACTTAGAACAACATCGTTTAAACTCAAAAAACTAGGCCAGAAATGCACAGGGAAATGAGGGCCACAACTAACTTTAGTTAGGAATTTGAGTTAAAGCGAGAGTAGAGGGAAGACTGGGAGAAAAGGGTGGAGACTGCTATGGGCGTCCGACCTTCCAGCAACTTGGGGAAGAAAAACAAGACACTGAATTGTGCCTAAATGACACAGTCAGAGCTGCACACTAATAAAACTTCCATCATGCTATGCAGCCACAACCATTCGACTAGATTCTCCAGTTTGAATCATTCAATGTAAGAAGGAAAAAGATAACACATGAGTCTGCTTAAGACTGGTGCAGAGATTGTAGTGACCAACCATACATCATCCTACAATATGCGACCCTCGACTAGATCTTCCAGTTCCGAGTGTTTTAAACAGCTGACAAACAAAAAATAAAAGAAAAGAGAAGTTGACTTCCATTAATTTGACAGTCTCAAATCAAAATACATAAC
>SNQJ01S0218864.1:4035-15263 GCA_010110895.2 Picea sitchensis
GAGGAAATTTCTATTGAATTTGGCCCCAGGTGAGCCACTTGCCTTGGTGCAGGAGTTGCCCTACTTTGGCAACCTGATAAAGTTGGATCCTCTGCTGGAAAGTTCCCTTGACCTATGTGTCCATGATCTGATTAGTGTATTCATGTTCCATGCATGCAGGGTTGAGATTTGTTGGTTTCAATTGTTATGTTATCTATGAGGTGTCCAATAATGGTGGAAAATAAGGCTGAAGGAGGTCCACATTGAACACTTGGTGCAAGCCAAAGAAGGGGGGAAGCATGGTCTCAAAATAATTGTCACCCACAACCTTAGTGATGGTTTAAGGTCTATAAAGGAGTGGAAAAATCTTTTGATGAGGCCCTGTAAGGATTTCTTTCTGCAAGTGCAACCAAACTTTGACTCCCACCTGAAACTAGTGTGGCACTTAGTGTTGATCATGGTGATGCTTGTACTTGGCATTGGACTTCTGTAAAATATCTTGAAGCTATTGGCGGATGTGCTAGATCCACTCAATGAATTGGAAGGATTTGTCAACTTTAATTGGAGCATGTGACGAGCTTGTCTAGGTGTCCGCAAGAGGTAGTGCAACATCCATGGGACCCAATGGTTGAAATCCCAACCCCACTTGAAATGGGTTGTGGCCGGTTGAGATATGTATGGCTCTATTGTAGCTATGATGAACATAGGGAAGACTCTCATGCTAGGTATGGGAATGCTTGGAATTGTACATGCACAGGATGTGCACAATCATCCGGTTGACGACCTTAGTTTGGCCATCTGTCTAGGGGTGGAAGGAGATGTACTTAGTAATCTTGGTGTCCAACAGTGACCAGAGGCTCCACCAGAATGTTTTGAGGAACCGACTGTCCTGATCTAAGATAATGGTTTGTGGGATCCCAAAGTATACCCACACTCGTTCAGAGAAGAGCTTGTCAGTGGCCTCCACTGTGATGCTCTTCTTGCAAGCATCCAAAATCACCATCTTGGAAAAGTGATCAACAACCAAAAAACACAATCATTTAACCGCTTGGTTGATGGAAGGCTCGACATGTAGTCCATTGAGATGGATTCCCAGGGCCTGTCAAGAGTAGACAAAGGAGTGTACATGCCTTGTTTCTTAGTGGATTGTTTGGAAATAGAAAAATTAATGTATTACCGGATATACTTTTTGACATCCTGTCGAAGTTTCAACCAATAGAAATGTTGTTGCAACATTGCCACTGTATTTTCCATGCTGAAGTGTCCTGCCAACTAACTCTAGTGGGCTTCCTAAATAATCTCTGCTTTCTCTCTTGATGGAATGTAGAGATGGCTCAGATGGAACACTAGCTCATCCTAAATATGGAAATTAGTGACAGTTGTGTTTGTGCCCAACATCTGGTAGGTTTTGGCAAAGCCAGGATATATCTCATAGAGGTGGGGCCATCTGGAATTATCGTGGCAACAAGAGTCTAGAACCATGGTGAGTATCATGACTGGAGGTTGAATGATGCAATAAATGAATCAGTTGGTACTTTCTATTTTATACTTGATGTTGAGTTGAAACTGCTGCAAATATGTGGACCACTTCTTATGGCACTCAATATGCAATTTTCTTTGTGTCTGCATGAACTACAAAGGATTATGATAAGTGTAGATGACTATCTCCTTCCAGAGAATGTAATGGCTCCACTAGCGACAAGCTTTCACATTGGAGTACATTTCTTTATCATAAGTAGGATACTTATGGATGACATATGATAGTGTCTCACTATGATAGGCCATGGGGTGGTCGTGCTGAGTGAGGAATGCACCCAAATCATAGTCTGAAGTATATGTCTCAATCTCAAAGGGTTGTTGTAGGTTAGGTAATGAAATCACTGGGGATGAGCATAAGCGTTGCTTCATATCATTAAATTATTTATGTTGGGACAAGCCCCACACAAATTTTTCCTTACCACCACCCTTGGTTATTTGGTTGAGGGCCCATGCAATATGGAAGAATCCCAACACGAACTTGCGATAGAAATTGGCAAGGCCTAAGAAGATCCAAAGCTCAGTGAGCGTGGTTGGGGCTGGCCAGTTACAGATGACTTGGATATTTGTTGGATAAACATGCACACCATGTGCATCAACAATGTAGCATAGGTACTGGACCATTTCCATGCCAAAGGAACATTTTTCCAAGTTGACATATAAATTTTGATGCCGCAGAGTGTGCAGAACCTATTAAATATGCAACAAGTTTTCTGTCCAAGTCTTGTTGTAGGTGAGTATGTCATCTAGATACACCACCACAATAGAATTAGTTAAAGGCCACAAGATATCATCCATCATCCTCATGAAAGTTGTTGGGGAATTTTTCAAACCAAAGGGCATGACCAGCCGTTCAAAAAGACCTTATTTTGACTTGAAGGCAGTTTTCCATACATCTTTGTGCTCTATTGGGACTTGATGGTAGCCATACTTCAGACCAATCTTACTGAAGTATTTCCCCCCCTTGAGTTGATCAAGGAGATCCTCGATTCATGGAATCAAGTACTAGTTCCTAACTACTATTTTATTTAGGGCCCAATAATCAATGCATAGTCGTCAGGTCTCATCTTTCTTCTGCACCAGCACGATTGTGCTTCAACAAGGTGATGAGTTGGGTCAGATGTGCCCCTTGTGGAGCAATCCTTGGATCCGATGCATGATCTCCTCATTTTCTAGCAGAGATCAATGATAGAGTGGCCCATTGGGTAGCAGTGCATTGGGGGTCAAATCGATGGGATGTTTGACTTGACCGTGCAAAGGTACCCCAATAGGTGATGATAAGATGTCTTTGTATTCTTCCACGACCTTATTATCTCGTTCCTCTATCACTCAAGGGCTTCCTTGAGAAACATTTTGAAAGGAACTCATGTCTTGTGTTCTTTATTTTTACCCACCATGGATAGTTTCTTGGCCATGCAAGAGAATTTTTCCTCAATAGAAACAAGCTCGAGACCCAACTCTATACCCTGACTGCGTCGGGGACATGCATTAAAAAATGACAAGGAGTTGATCGCTCTGATACCACTGATCCGTATTTATGAATGGAATGAAATGAAACCACAAATTTATAATATTAACACTGAGACACAATGAACAATAACAAAAATACAGAAAAACTTTACTTCTATTAAATAAGAAATATGTTGAAAATTGTAAAATGAAGATTGGAAACAAGCTTGCTAGAATGGTCACAGCTTATCTTCTAGAAGAGATGTGATAGCTACACATTCGCAAGAAGATAAGTAGAATGAGTCTCTAAAGGCCTTTTTACCATAAAAATGAATGTCAAAACCCTAAACATCCAAAAACTACCATAAACATGAATGCCAAAACCCTAAACATCCAAAAACCTAACCCTATGAGATGAAGCGCCAAAAGTCATGTGGGCCCCGTTGAGGTAAGTTAGTACATCAACTTCCCAGGGTCATAACGTTTGCATACGATCTCCATTTAGGGTGCACGATAGCTCGTTGGAAAGGTGTTGATGAGGAGATTCATTTAGGGGTATCAGTGAGAGCCTTTGTCCGTCATTTAGGTGCTCAATCATGAAAAAATGTTGTTTAGTCCCTCAAAATGGCCCTGGAAGTTTGGGACCCGAATAACTGCTAAAAATAGTAAGTTGCCAAAACGTTGTTTTGAACCAGTTGGAAAAGATGGGTGGCCCCCAATATCCTCCTGGATCATGTTTCCCCCCTGGAAGAGGAAAGTGAATAGGAGAGAATCCCTTCCATAATAAGATCCATTGTATGGTTTTGTCGTTTTGGTAATAATAAAGGATATTTTGCGTATTGGTGATTATATTTGTATATATTTGGTACTTAAAAATGAATTTAATAAGTGTTTAGTTTTGTTTTCTTAATTTAATAGTAAAATGTTAGAATATATGTAGTAGTGTTGATTGTGTAAATGGTACTCATGCAACCACCATCTTAAACGATTCAATGATGTTAATAAGAGGGAAGTGAGAATGACCACACAGTTTTTTATAACCCTTGTTTTCTTCTTCTAATATCCTTTGAAATTTTACCCCACCACCTTGTTCAAATAGAACTTATGAAATACTATATAGATCTTGGAGTGGGAAAGAAGAGCCGATCTCTAGGTAGTTTTTATAATGCATTAGAGGATCCGATAGGGTCCATAGAACTTAGGCACTAGCTTCTAGTGACCCTTGTCCCAACCTAAAGCGTTAAAGGAAGAGTAACCCAATTGAATTTTTGTAACATATTGTCCCAACAAGAGTGTATTGTTGATACCTTGCAAGACCTAATTAACCCACAAGGGGAACTATGTCACAAGCGAGATTCGAACCTAAACACAGAGGATAAAAAATTATCTTCTTAACCACTCAAATTTAACATAGTTGACATTACATTAAATTATTTGTGTTTATTTGCTTCATTTATTGTAGTTCATACATGCTAATGGATTCAATTTATTTTATAATATTGTTTATGTAAGTTTTCATCAATTTATGATCCATGTAAAGTATGTGTTGTTTATTTTTGTGAGGTTCATGGAGTTCTTTAGGGAGATTATTACCCCCATCTTAGGTTTAATCACTTTTATTGGCCCATCTAAAGTATGTGTTGTTTGTTTGTGTGAGGTTCATGGAGTTCTCTAGAGAGCTTATTGTTCCCCTCTTAAGTTTAATCACTCCTCTCGGCCTTGTTTTTTTATTTTTTTATTGTATCATAAATCTTTGTATTATTAAGGATCAATAAGTTGGTTATAGCCACACCTTCATGTGTATGTTAAATCTTTGTATTATTAAGGATCAATAAGTTGGTTATAGCCACACCTTCATGTGTATGTTTTTCATTCCTCATTGTTCAGTGACTTGGTTGAATAAAAAATCATATATGGTTGATTTACTTTTTTCGATTTGTTAAAATCTTTATTTTAAATATAAAACCATATATTTCCACTTTCCAAAGTACTTTCAAAGTTTTGTAGAAAAAAAAATCATTTATAAAAAAAAAGTATGCATATAACATGCATACATGCCTAAATAGTATTGCTTGGTTAACTAAGCAAAAGTGAGACATGTTTAAGATACACCTTTTCACATAATCACCTAAGAATTAATCTACCTTTTTTTAACCAATATTTTAACCATAAAATCAAACAAAAAAACAATTTTGAGTTAAGTAGCTTATGACCCCCACACCAACATCAAGTGAGAGGATGTGGAAAACATAGGGCTCTTTATAGTGTAAAAAAACTCACACTTAGAATATATTAGGATCTTGGATATAGGGGATTCAAAAGAAACTCCAAGATGATACAAAATTGAAACTAGAAGTTGATAATAGTGAAGAGAGAAGTTATTGATTAATGAAAACTTTGTCCTAGGATCATTTTGAAAAATAGAAATTTATGGGGAGGCTAGACTGTATATGCATGAGAGATTCCCTCACACCACTTCATGTATAATCAATCAATGAATCCACCCCATCTCCTCCCACCCCCACCCACCCCTCTCTTGATTGATGGCTAGTACTAAAGAGGTAGCGTAATGGCCAATATTCTAGGTTTATACTCACATTCTTAGGAATTACAAGTGGGACATGATTTATATAGTGTGATCCCCCTTGAATTTAATCATCTTTGGAATTACTCACTATAACCTCTATTCATAAATTCACTTTAGAGTCACCCCCATCACATTTCATAACCAATATTGACAACTCATTTGGAATACCCACCTGACCTGATTATGCTTGCTTGGTTCATAGATTGTCTCTTTTATTTATAGGGATCATGATTATTACTGAGACTATATCAGTTTTTCACAAATTTAGTTAAATCTCACTTGGATCCACAACATACATTACTTTCATAATGGATCTATTGAGGCCTCAAAATCCCCAACGTTTCTAAATTTGGGGGCCCCTTTTTTAATTGATAACTTATGAATTTATCTACATTTTTATTTTGAATACATTTTGATCTATGGACTGGCTTTTGCATTAAGAATTATCTCTTAAGTCACTTTATTTGTGTTAGGTACTAGTTGTATTATAATAAGTAGAAAACAAAAATATTGTAGCAAATACCAGTGGGACAACAAAATGCAGAGAACCACAACACCAAAAATGAGACTTTTATTGATAGGAAGCAATGTTCACTTGCCTCTTTGAGGGGGAAAAATCCAGTAGAGAAACGATCTATTACAATAATTCTCAATACAACACTTTCTCATGCCTCCTACTCTTATTTATACTAATTCTATCTTCTAAAGAACATTCAAGAGCAAGATCTTTCTATAAGAGGAAGGTTCTATTAAGTCTTCTTACATTATACTTGCTCACATTATTAGATAGGCCTTATTAACTAATGCCGACCTTTATTACATGGAAAATATATTATTCTACCTATGTGAGGGGTTAGGGAGGTTATGTCCCTAACATTCCCTCCCCCTTGAATATAATCCTTGTCCTCAAGGCTTGATATGATAAAATTGTTGCATAATAGTGGTCGGCTCCCAAGTGGTATCTTTTGGAGTTTTATCTTTCCACTGAACTAACACTTCCTTGATGGTTGGCTGATGTAGATGACTCTCTCTCTCATCAATGACTACTTGTGGTTCCAACCAAAAGGAACCTTCTTCATCCAACTCAAGGAGATTGGTTTGAGTTTGGCACTTAGTTCCAATAACTTTCTTTAAGCATGAGACATGAAAAATAGGATGGAGATTGGAATTCTTGGGAAGAGATAATTGGTAGGCCACGGGCCCCACTCACTTGATATTTGTATAAGGACCATAAAATTTGGGGGCAATTTTATGATAGTGTTCAAATTTGAGTGACTTATACTTATAAGGTTGCATATGAACAAACACCTAGTCCTCTTCAAAATATTGACATTCTGAACGATCCTAATCTGCATGTTGCTTCATGTGATTCTGAGCCATGACCAAATTTTCCTAGAGGGTACAAAGAATGGTCACTCTGACTGTAATATTGTTGTCAACCTCCTGAAACTTGGAGACACCTGGAATGTATGAGAGAACCAATGGTGGATTTTTCCCATAGACTGCTTCAAAAGGAGTCATGTGAGTAGAAATATGGTAATATGTGTTGTACAACCATTAAGCTAGGAGCAACCATTGAATCCACTAATTTTTCCTATCGGATGCAAAACACCACAACTATTTTTCCAAACACTTGTTGACAACTTCATTTTGGCCATCAGTCTGGGGATGATAAGTGGTGTTGAGATGCAATTGGGTTCCTTGGAGACTGAACAATTCTTGCCAAAAAATTGTTGGTGAAAGTTCGATCTCGGTTAGAGACAATAAAATGAGGCATGCCATGAAGTTTTAAAATACTATACATAAAAATTTGAGCCATTATGGATGCAGTGAATGGGTGTTGAAGAGCACATAAATGAACATATTTGGAAAGATGATCTACTACCACCATGATGACTGAATTATTTCCCGATTTAGGTAGGCCAACAATGAAATCCATAGAAATATCCCTCCAAATAGCAGGGGGAATCAAAAGAGGTTGGAGTGTGTTTGGATCTTTGATTGCTTCTCCCTTATTATGTTGACAAGTTTCACATTCATACATAAAGGTGTGGATGTCATGGTTCATATTTTCCTAGAAAAAAGAACATTTGACCCATTCATAAGTTTTGGTAAACCTGGAATGCCCAACTATGGGTGAATCATGAAGCTCAGAAAGCACCGTGGATTTAATTTATGACTATTTTATTAAATACAGATGAAATTTATAGTGAGGCTTTTCATTGTGGCAATATTACCTTGGAGAAGCTTAAGAGTGGTGTTGCAATTGTTGGATCAGACGAGAAATTTTGGGGTCTTGTAGCCGTTCCTAGTGAACAGCTTGGAGCCAATCTGGTACAATGAAGAAGAGGGAAAAGAGGGACCCTTATTCTTCATATTTTTTGGAAAGATTTTCAGAAACCACATTTTATTTTGCCTTATTGTAAATGATCTCATAATCATATACAAATAGCTTGGTGACCCATTTTTGTTGCTCCAGGGATGAAATTTTGAGTTCCAGAAAATACTTTAGGCTCTCATGATTAGTTTTAATTTGGAAGTGTTTCCCCAATAGATAAGGACTCCAAAGATCCATGACATGCGCAATATCTAACATTTACTTTTCATAGATTTATTGGCCCAAATGTATCTCCAAAATTTGTTTGCTAGTGAAAGCCAAAGGCTTGCCATATTGCATGAGGAGTGCCATGATTTCTTTCGCTGAAGCATCACATTCTAGGACAAAATTATTGGTGAAGTCAGGAAGTGTCAGGATAAGAGTTGTGCACATAGCCTCTTTCAAGGAATGTAAGGATTGATCATTGGCTAGAGTCCAAGTGAAAGAATTATTTTCAAGGAGATAAGTGAGAGGTGTCACAATTTTTCCATAATTCTGAACAAACTTGCAATAACATCTCATTGAACGTAGAAAAGCAGGCAATATCTTAAGAATTTTAGGGTGACAAAAATCTTTCATAGATTCAATTTTCTTAGGATCCACCCATATTCCATCCTTGCCGAAAATATGACCCAAGTACTCTACTTTCGAGGCTCCAAAGGCACATTTAGAATATTTGAGGAAACGTTTGTACTGGGAGAGTAGATGGAGAACTTGATCCATATGGGTGAGATGGGATGTCCAAGTTTTACTATATATGAGAATATCATCAAAGAAAACTAAGACAAAATGACGGAGGAAAGGATGGAAGACATGATTCATGAGACTTTTGAAAGTGGAGGGATCATTGCACAGTCCAAAGGGCATGAATAAGAACTCATAGTGACCTTCATGAGTTTCAAATGCAGTCTTGGGAATGTATTCCTCTTTCATACGTATTTGGCGGTATCCAAAATGGATATCAAGTTTAATATGTTGGAGTTACTTCACACACACCTAAGATTTATTTTTCCTAAGGTTATTCCTTGTTTATTGGTCATAATTAGTCATTATCCAGTCTCCTATATTTTAGGGGAGAATATTCCACCTAGAGAATATTCTCTTTCAGTTGACACTTCAGTTTGACTAGTTGAGTTGAGTTTAGATGTTGCATTGGTTTTGTCACAATGCAAAATTGGGATCATCACCAACTCACTACTATTTGTTCAGTCAGTTAACTGAAGATTAGTTGACTAGTTAACTCAGCTAGGTGGTAGTTCACTCCCATAACTCCCTGAGAGACTAGACTAGGTGGTAGTTTGCTCTTGTAAATGTTGGTGTGTGTACAGATCAATCTATACCACCACTATGGCTCATTAGTTACTCATGTATCCTATATCTATTGTAAATTGTTCACTCTTTATGTGTGGAATACGGTTAATGAGAATTCTTCCATTCTTTCTATCTTGCTTCTTCTTTCTCAATTTCTCTCTGCAAATTTGTGTAGTATTTTCTAGATATATCTATTTTGTGTAGGTTCAACACATTTACATGGTATCAGAGCCGACAGATTTCTAAGAAAAAGCTACACCAAATCATTTTTTGCAGGTACAAAAGATTGAAGACAACAAAAAGATGGATTATTCGTCAGAAATACTTCTCACGCCTCATAACTATTTGGAATGGAAGCCAAAGATTCTACTTCTTCTCAGAAGTAGAGGCTTACACCAAATAACCATGGAAATGGAAGTAGAGCATGATTTTTTTGATGAGAAAAATGACTTTCTCAATAGACAAGATATGGCCATAGGAAGTATCGGCATGTATGTTTCTCCCGAACTTTTCCATCAAGTATATGAAAAATCAAAAGGATTAACTCCAAATGAATTATGGACAAGATTGGAGGTTCTATTTGGGAATAAATAATATTGTGAATATTTCATGTAGGAGGTCGAACAGATAGAGCCAAAAGAGAAGCCATCAGAAGATCAAGCTTCTTATTATGAAGAGTCTTCTACAAAAAAAATTGCAGAAATTTCTATTCCATTAATTGAAGATGATGTCTACTCCATTTTAGATATGTTATCTGAAATTCATGTGGAAGATATATGGCATGCATCTCAGGAGTCACATGCAAACACTTTTGCATGCACCATGCATGCATCTCAGGAGACAAAAAGGGAGTCCTGCACATCAGACTCCATTCTGATATTTTCTGAGCCAAATTTATAGAAACAAATTGGATATTTGAATTCATCTCGGGAAAATATCCGATTTCAAAAAACAAATTGTCCGAAATGGAATCCGGAAACTAAAGTTATGATCGTTTCAAAATCAACAAAAATTCAGCATTTTTCTGGAAACGGCCGCATGGTTTTCAAAATTTCATCCAAAATTTATTTGGATATTATTCATTACAAGAAGATAAAGTGGATATGTGTGGAAATATAAATTATTCATATACTTCATCATATCCATGCAGACATCTACATCTTCAACAAAATCTTCAAAGAGCACAAACTTGCACAGTTGCGAAGTCTTCTTGGAGTGAAGGACATGGTTGCTTAGCAACTGTTTTTTGTTCCTTCTCATTTTTTATTTTATGCATTGTAATTTGAGGGGGGGGGGTTTTGTTCCCATGAGGTTTTCCCTCTTTCCTTGTTTAGTTCAGTGTATCTTTTGTATTTGGGTACCTAACATGGCCTCGTAGCTGGGACCCATTCTTTATTTTCACCATAGTGATGTTCAGGGGGGGTGTTGGAGTTACTTCACACACACCTAGGATTTATTTTTCCTAAGGTTCACTACTACATATTGAAAAATTTGTGACAATAGCACTCTTTCCTCGCAACATGCAAGAGAAAAAGTTCTTTTTTTCTAAATCTACCCCGTGTTCATCGCAATCTCGATGCCTATTGTTTGACTGAATTATAATGGTCAATGTTCGTCTCATAAGGAACGTCGTTAGATTGTCTGTCGCATAAGCGACGAAAGTTGACCATAATAATTTAGTCATACTTTACCGTTGAAAATGACCTAAAATAATTAGGTGGAAAAAAATATATATTTTTAGATCACTATCATCGTAATTGCGACGATAGTGACCTAAAATTGGCCTATAAATATTTGATGATTTAAAGATGTTGCGACAATATTGCTATAACAACGACGGTTTCGAAAGGGTATTTTTGTGTGGAAAAATGTCGCAGAATGTTGTTAGAGGTGGGGAAAAAAGTAAAGCGGGTGAAAAGGGTGATGGTAGATGTTATTTCCCTTGTAAAAAATGTTGCCTCAGATGTCCCGTAAGAATTTTAATAGCAA
>SNQJ01S0218865.1:0-15263 GCA_010110895.2 Picea sitchensis
TGGTATTCTAGGGTAACTATGCCTGGTAGAGCTTTGGAGATGTTCATATAGACAAATATCCTTGCATAAGAGGTGTATTTTCTCTGTTTGGTAGCCTCTAAAGATTTGACGTAATTACCCAAGGTGTTTCCTAAGCCCATTAAAATTTGCTCTAACCAAAAATCTTGAGGTAGGAAGTAGAGGCAAATCCATACCGGTGCGTAGGTGAAGTTTTCATTTTCTAGGCATAAGCGATCTGTCCAGAATCGCAGGTAAAGGCCAGCAGAGTTGTAGAAATACAGACCTCCTTCAAAGATCCGGTCCTTGTCCTCTAAATTGTAGAATATTATTGTAAAGAATCCTTTGGAGCTTAGTTGGAGCTCATAGCCTCCCTTGGGGTTCCACCACACCTTGATCCAACGAGCTAAGTCCTTTTCTAAGGGCCAGAGACCTATGAATTTTCCTATGAGGGAATGGTCCCTCATAAACTGCGTGTGCTCCCCTATCCTAGTGGTTTTGATAATATACTTAGGTGTAACCGAGGCTTGGGGGATACATTTGTCGGGAATACAGACCCGAGATGCTTTTGGATGTGAGGACTCTGCATCCATATTTGATTCATTGCTTCCATCCATTTCTTCTTGCAGGTATTGTTCTATCATGTGAAGAGGTGGCTCAAAGGACGGACGACGCACTCTGGAGTTCTCTGGTCATTTGTTGCGGCATTATGGTAAGAGAGGGATTTCACCCCTCCCTCTGTGCCCATTTTGATGTGGCGTTCAGAGCCACTGAGCAACAATGATCAGCACATACAGAGGAGGTCAAGTCAAAGGGGTTCTAGAGAATTAAAACAATAAACCTTGCAGAGTGTTGTTTGCAAAGTGTTGTTTAGATTTCAATCCAAACTCCCAAAACTCAGCTTCCGAGAAATGATCAACATCGTATTATCACAACTGTAGATTTTAGAAATTGTGTGTAATCAGTTTATTGGATATATTTGCAAGAATTTTTTGTATAATGTCTGCGAGTTTTGTAATTTTTTTTTAATGTGTAAAAGTTCTTTGTGTGATGTATGCAAGTGAAAAATGATAATTGTAGTTTAGTGGTTTCCTTATTTTTATAGTAATTATGTTGTAAGTAATTTCATTATGAACCAATTATAAAGTGTCATTAGTCCTATTTGTTATTTTTTAATCTCCATGGCCATAAAATCACTTGTCCAGATCAACATGGAAGTTTTTGCATTAGTGGTAGTTTTTTTTTGTAAATAAAAAAGGGAGTTTCCTATTACTGAGATTTTAGAGTACAGAAATTCCACATGTCAACAGCCTGCCACATGTTCCGCCAAATTAGCAGAAACCTAAACAGATGGCAGACTGTGATGTCATTAGTCAAAATGGTTATCCACCATCTACCCTGCCAAACGAAAACCAGAGAAGTTAGCAGATCGAGTTCTTACTGAACTATTCTATGCATCTAAGAAAAACTACCAACTGAAAAAAGATGATAGAACTATAAAACTGCATCATCGCAATATAGAGAGTTGAGCTAAGAATGTGTGAGGTGACGATAGCAAAGAAATTACACATTAGCACCTAGGGGCATGTTGTTCGGAGTGTTGTTTAAGGGGTTGTCCCTGGGTTGGAGCACAAAAGGCCTCGCACAGGTTGGGAAATGCTAAGCTGCAGGTGAATTCGAGAAGGCATCATAGAGAATGTCAATCCACTGGTGAATGAGGGTGTCTCGGTGTATCTGGTCATACATCTAGTTCCTTAGCTCGAAGATGAGCTCGAGCTGCTCCGGATGGAAGAAAGGTGGTGGAGCATGGAAAAAATAGGGGAGAGTCGTAAGTGGTGGAGGTGTCAAGACTAGGTGGCCCTCCACCTCCATGCCCAAGGTGTCCATAGCCTCCACCGCCTTGACCTCCTCTGCCATTGTCCCGACTTGGTTGTTCGTGTTCTGAACTGAGGTCGCGGAGTCCAAATGGAGGAATTACTTTGGGAATTCCTCCTCAATTATACATGTGGCCCCTTCCATGGCAGTTGGGGCTCTTGTGCTTGTTGGATTATGGTTGGACTATGCCAATCATTCGGCAATGTGAAGAGGAGGTATTCTGGAGGAACCTGGATGGGTTCCTCCAGAATCTCCTCCTCAACATATGCCATTGGCGGTGTTCTTGGTTTCTCCCATCATTGAGTCCAAGCAATGGACAGGGCATGCTCCAAGCCAAAAACAAGACTCACCAGCCATTCTAGTTGCTAATATCTAGTTACAAAAATTTTAGTTGATAATATCCTTTTTATCTTCTGGTCATTGAGTAATTTTTCTGCATTTTATTATCACACGTCCATACTTTATTAAACATTGAGTAATTTGGTAAAGTGGGCTATCGCTTTACTTATTGTTGTTAGCTTAGATATAGGAGTTGCTATGAAAGTCCCACTATGTATTACAATGGTGGTACTCCTTTAGTCCCTTTGACCTACTATTGTGGTCATTTGTTGGACATAAATAAAATTATCTTATCTTATCTGACATGCTCATGCAACCAATTTACAAGTACTTCTTCGAATGCTACCAAATTATTATAATCACATTCGTACCTATGAAAGCACTCTGATTACTATATTTTTTGGCCTACATGTTGTCAAGCCAGTTGGAGGGCATAAGGTACTTTATTAGGTTTCTTGTTCTACATGCAATGTCATATGATTGTCCTTATTGTCCAGGATAACATTTCAATATTTGAGGTTTAACTATATATAGATCTTTGAAAATTCTATGAATAAGATTTGTTTTCAAGGTCTAGAGTATTTAAAAATGTTCTTGTTGTAGTAGTTGTCTCTAAGACTGTGTATTATAGTATTACCCAATGCAAAACTGTTCTTTCAAGTCCTTGTAAAGTTGAAATATCATCTCTAATAAATTGAAATGGGAAATTGAACAGGTTCGTTTTATAGTTATGGGTAATATGTTCTGCTCAGAGTTGCACATACATAGATGCTTTGATCTAAAAGGTTCATCTTAAGGTCACTCAATAGACAAAGTTGAAATTGAAGAAACAACAACTCTCAAGGATCTGGATTTGGACTTTGTCTTTTACCTTGAACCATCTCGACGTCAGGCACTTATAACACAAGTTCATTAAGCCTATGCTCTTATTGTTATGAGTGATTTTTTCTTTTCTTTTGATCAATGGACATTTTACATTCAAGGATTTTAAGTTTTAGACATCTTAAATTTGTTTGGATTTTAAAGATTTTTGGCATATTTCAATGCCAACCTCTAAGGATTGGCAGGTAAAGGTACTGATGGATAACCCTTTATAATATTAGATGAAATATTTTATCATTGAAAGCAAAGTGCATAACTCTTTTTCTTTGAATTTAAACCTCGTTAAAAGACTTTGAATGTGCCAAAAGATTCCCAAACTGTCATCTACAAAAGTGATAAGTTCTAGAAAAGGCTTGCATTTTCTTTGTGTGCAATTGTTGATTCATGATCTGGATAGTT
The DNA here is from genome assembly GCA_010110895.2 of Picea sitchensis. Lineage (NCBI taxonomy): Eukaryota > Viridiplantae > Streptophyta > Pinopsida > Pinales > Pinaceae > Picea > Picea sitchensis. The sequence continues at coordinate 3,493 of SNQJ01S0218865.1, forward strand.
AAAAATTAAATATAATATTGTGTCTTTGTTCTTCATGTCCCTAGACAGATTTAAACTTAAAATTTCATTTTTGTGGAAAATATATTTTTAATCTGTGAATGTTAATTGTCCTTGAATTGCAAATGGAACCCACTCGGAGGAGGAAACATTCAGGGTTGTTAAGTTTTAGACATCTTAAATTTTTTTGGATTTTGATGTTTTTTGGCATGAATGACATCCTCTGAGGATAAGCAGGTAAAAGTATTGATGGATAACATCTTGATAATATTAGATAACATATTTGATCATGAAAGCAAAGTGCATAATCCTTTTCATTTGAATTTAAACCTCCTTGTCTCCTTAAAAGACTTTGCATGTGCCAAAATATTCCTGACCTGTCATTGACAAGAGTGATGAGTTCTGGAAAAGGCTTGATTTTTCTTTGTGTGCAACTTTTGATTCATAATCTGGATAGTTAAATAGAATATTGTGCCTTTGTTCTCCATGTGCCCTGCTAGATATAAATTTAAAATTTGCATTTATTGTGGAAAATATCATTTTATTATTTATCTGCAACTATCAGTGTCCTTGAATTGTAAATGGAACCCACCCAAAGGAGGAAACATGGGCTAGACATCTTACAGAAAACAACATAAAATGTGGGAAACTCCAGGAAATGGGGAAGTCTCAGAAAATAGGAAAGGAAACTAACATCAGAAAATAATATCTTTAACTTTTTGGACTATTGTTTCATCATTTATCCACTTTAGTACACAATTGCGTAAAAAATGGATGCCTAGATGATATAATTGTCATTGTTGTCTTTCCTATCAGATTTGAAATATCAAATCGTTGTTCAGATTCATATCAAAACATAGGTTAAAAAATCTAAAAGGTGAAAATAGAGCAGGAAGTTGTGCGCTAGTATCATAAGTACAACAAAATGACTAATGGCACCATTGTAAATTAGAGAACATTTCCCTCCTTTTTCTTAAAAACACCATTATTTTTAAATTCTTGGTTGTTAATTGTTTTCACTGCATATATAGTTTTTTATATGGTTTAGTATTTCTTATGGTATAATGTAGTTCAATAATGTACTTGTGTTTTATTAGTAAATTTGTATTAATGAATGTTGTAGATGTTTGGAAAAAACATTTGCTCAAAAATCCTTTTATAATTGCCAATGAATGTTATAATTGCATGCAGTAAATACTTTGCACATTCATGAAACATATCATAAACATATAATAAAATCTCTTGAAATATCGCTCAAACAATAAAACAATGATCAACATACTGTGAATAAGGGCATCAAATTTTTATTTTATTTTTAATAAATATAGGTCGTCTCAAGAGCGACGACTGTAAGGATTCTTACGATGAAATTGCTATACAATCGACGATAATTTTTCATCGATTGTATATCGATTTTTTCGTAAGAATCCTTACAATCGTCGCTCTTGCAATGATTATTTCGATAGTTGATTCATCCCAAGATTCTCAGCTTGTCGTTGTTGTGATGATCTCGCTAACTTGTCGCTCAAGCGACAATCTCCCTACCTTGTCACTCTTGCGACGATCATCCTACCTTGTTGCTCGTGCGACAATCTCCCTACCTTGTCACTCTTGCGACGATTGCCCTATCTTGTCGCTCTTGCGACAACATCCCTAGCTTGTCTCTCTTGCAACGATCTCCCTACCTTGTCTCTCTTGCAACGATTTTCATTACTGTTCTTTCTTGCGACAATTTCCCTTCCTTGTCATGCTTTCAACGATTTCCCTACCTTGTCGATCTTGCGATAATATCCTTTCTTTGTCACTCGTGCGATAGTATCCCTTCTTTGTCGCTCGTGTGACAACATCCTAGTTTCATCACTCTTGCAACGTTGTTTCAGGTTCATCGCATTTTCCACGACACGTGAAGCGACGTTTGGGAGACCCAAGATTCATCACAATATCCATGACATAACATCACAAGAGCATCGAAAGAGTCGTCGCAAAATGACCCAAATTTACTAGTGTATCCCAAACAAGAGTGCCTCCAAGGGATACGCAACTCAAGGGGAATCCTTCAATGGCATGCACAACCACAAGCTCCAAACAATGAAGAAGCCTTCAAAGGATGCACAAATTCAAGGAAGGAGATCAATCACATAAAGATTAAACTTAACTCAAAATTAAAGCATGAAAAAAAGGCCTCCAAGGGCTAAAGCACGACTTCTAAACCACTTAGTCCAATCCACAAATGTTTTAAATAACTTGCATAAAACATGTGAAATTAAAGTGCTTGCAAGAGTGTACTAAAGCATGATCCACATAAGGTGTACCCAAACAGATTGCCCAAGGTTAAGTGAATTGATTTTAGGATTAGTTAAGTTATTAAGTTAGAAGTGAATCCTAGACTAAGTGACTACCCAAGAAGTTAGAACTCCCCGTGCTTGTACCAAAAGAGTTGTTGGGTGCTCAATAAGTGAGGCAAACAAGGCCACACCCTAGCTCCACAAGTCAACCCATTAATAGAAGTACTCCACAGGGAAGACGCCAAGCGTCGTGAGATCGTCCCCGATCTAATACCCCGCTGATTCTTTAATTCCCTTTTTGATGGAAAATTTGGGACAGTAAAGGTGACCTATTAAGATAAGTTGATTTTAGGCCCTATGAGACTAAGGTAAATTTAGTTAGTTTAAGTTATATTTAGATTAAGTTAAGGTGCTTGCAAATGTAGTGTTTGTGTAAAGAGTGCTTGCAAGATAAACAAAGTACTTGAAAGATTCACTTGAAAAGTAAAGTATTAGAAGTAAATTGCAAGAGAACTTAAGTGCTTGAAACAAACCATAAGATTATATAAGGTTGCAAGACATAAGAGTAAAGTACTTGTAAAGATTAAACCATTAAGCAATGTAAATGAAAATTAAATGACTTGCACGAAAGTAAAATACTTGGAAAGTTAAATTGCAAGAAATGAAATGTGCTTGAAAGTAAAATGCCCAAATTAAAAATAGATAGCAATAAATAATGAAAATAAAGATGAGAAAATTAAACCATTATGTCTCCATGGGCCTAAACTAGCACATGATTACTTCTTAGATTAGATTTAGAGCATTAAGCAATTGAAAGAAAGCAAACCATGAATTAATCTATCCTTACGATTTTGGCGGTTGGAAAGGTCAAACACACTCCAAGGTCTAGGAAAACAATGATGAAAGTAAAAACTTGAAAACAAACTAAACTACACAACCTCAACAAGTGCACAAGGTGGAAGACAAAGCCTTCTAGTTTTGTGCACAAGTGGGTGCAAGAACTTGAAAATAAAAACTTGAAGTAAATCTTAGCCTCTCAACCTTGTCTTAATGACAAGTGGAGCAAAAAAATCAAAGTAAATTGTAGAAAATAAACTCTACTTCCTAGCCTTACGATTTTGGGGGTTGGTTGGGCCAAACACTCAGCAAGATGTAGGCAAACAATTAAATAAAAAATGCAGAAATTTAAATACAAGAGAATTGCAAGCCGTTTGAGACTCCCTTGGGTGTGCTTACAATGATTAGAATGAAGAAGAAGAAGGGGTATTATGTTACCCAACTTTGGGAGGTTGTACTTCATCTTTGTATGGCCCCAGATGGCCTCTTTGACACCTCCTTAGTCACTAACCTACAAAAAATCAGCAAGCAAAAGCTTGCTGGAAATGCTGCAAAAGTGACAACAATGTTAAGAAAATTTATGTTTTTTACACAGAAATTTTCTGCAGAAAATTATAGAAAGATATAGAAATTTATACGACCTATTCTAAGTGTTAGAATACCCAAAAATATGATGGAGATGTATAGAAATAAAATGCGTAAATTTCAGAGGGTGAAAATGGGTCAAAAGGTAAGATTTCCAGATCTGAAATCTTCTCTTAAAACCCTAGATAATCTTGTCAAACTTCCAAGCTAAACTACAAGAAACAAGAGGAATGTGAATAGATCTAGAGATTAACTCAAAATAATTTGAAATAATAACTAGAAACTCACTAGATCTATGACAATACTATCATAAACCTACACTAGCAAAGTACTTCGCTAAAAATTCCTACCATATATCGTAAAACATGCATAAGAAGAATGAAAGCAAATGAACAAGATCACCTCATGTAAAAGATGGCACCAAGAATACTCTTAACGCCAATTGTCTCCAAAGATTTCATTTATTGATAGTAGAAGGTTGTTGCAAATACTTGCAACAAGCTTCTCTTCAAAAACTAGAGCTAAAATGAGAGAGGGAAGAGAGATGGGAGAGTGAGGAGAAATTTGGGTAGAGTAACAGTAGTAATAGAATTGGTGAGAAATGAGAAGGGGAGGGGTTTGATTCATACTTGGAGAGCAAGCACTACCTCTCTTAGATATCCTCCAAGAGTCATTCCATAAGCATCATTGAGAATCTCTAAGAAAGAGGTGCATTTTTAGGGTTAGGGTTTTGGTATGGTAAGATGGCATGAGTTGTCACTCATTTTCCAAGTAAAAGGGGGATGTGAAGAGTCTAGTATTTTGCACTAGGGGAGAGAGGGCACACTTTAGTTTAATTTTTCACTTTCCATAGTTTCCTCAAGGAGGGGGGTGCAACTTCCCTAGGGGGGATAACATCATGAAGTGGTGGCTAGGTAAGAGGGGGTTGTGAGGGTGAGGAAAGGGTTAGGATAGTCTAATCTAAGGTTTATTCATCATCTCCCACATTTTCTCTAACCATTTAGCTCAAAATTACAAAAATTGACATTTTGACTATATCAAGACTAACAATTAAATTGTTGTTTTGGATTGACTAAGACTCCTCATGGACAAACACCTAGCAAAACTTGTCCAATTGAGTTGAAACTTGGTCCAAGGGTGTAGGGGGTATCATTCCATTTAGTTTAAGTACAAATACCCCTATCAAAAGCCCAAGGACCTAGTTTTTACATTTTTTTATCAAAAAAATTTAAAATTGCCAATACTTAGTCAATTTTAATAAATAAATAAAAATTGTCTAGACTCAACGGAATTCCGTAAAACTTTAGGAGATATCTTGCATGGTCATTTACAACATTCCTAGACACTAGCTACAAGAGGGCTAGACCATTAGAACGTCTTTGACCACTTTGGAGGAATAATTTGTGGGAGTAAAAAATTGAAGGGAAATTAATAAGGCTGGTTAAGCCAAATTAATAACCTGAGGAAAAAAAACACTTAGTGAAAGGGACTAATCTAATGATGAATTCCTAAGGAAAATGACCTAACTATGATCCATGCAGACCCATTACATTATAATCCCATGCAGGGTAACAAAAATTCCATGACAAAAAAAGGTGTTGAAGGCCAAAATTGCCTTGTAGAACCAGAAAGTCTTTGACTTGGTAGCACCTGATGGTGCATATCATCATGGTACATAGAGTTGACCCCCTAGTTGAAATAGGTGGTCAACATCTGGCTCCACATGGGGATGTGTGTTTGATCTTCACTTAGGAAGGAGAGCATACGAGAATCCAGCATCTACAAAACATAGTTCTCACCAATACCCAACATAAATATACATATATAATGAATAAATAAAATGTTATAAACAACAATTACAAAATGAAATAATTATTGAACAACAATCACAAAAATGAAACTATAATACAAATAACATCTAAGTACATAATTACATAATGAATGAAACAATACGAAATTGAAATAAAGGAGAAGACTTAGAGATAGGTTATAAAGGGTGTCCCCTTTGGATACCAAGTTTTCATGTGAAGAAACACTTCAAAGGGGAGTCCTTTCACTAGCATGTTTGACTTTATGTCATCCCACTGGCTGAGAAGAGTTGCTAGAAGATTTATACACTTTATCCCGATTTCTTATTTTCCCATGTGAATCCCAACTTCTAACCTTAGGCCTGTTGGGACAATCCTCCTTAAAATATTTCTGATGATTTTTCATAGGTGACAAGTAAAAATTTTATGAACTTATTTTTTCCTTAAAAGGCTTGGCATACCTCTTCATAGGGATGATATACTTTGCATTATCAACATCAACCTTATCATCCTTACTACTTTCCATCAGATTTTCATCACACATTCTATCTTTGATTTTCCCAATTTCTGAAAAATAAGGAAGGTATGGCCCAAGAATTCCATCTGACATCTAACTGATCCCTCTTATGAAGGTTGAGCTGATAACACATTTTCAACTGAAAAATCCAACTTTAACTTTAATTCTAAAGGAGTCAAATTATTATTCACTTTATCCAATCTTTCTCAAGAAAAATCCCATCAAAAGAATCCATGGTGTCCCAAACACTACAAATGCTTGGGGTTCACTTCTAAGTTCCATCTTGGTACATGTTAGAGAAGTAGACTCTATATCATAACATCCCATATCTAGTTCCCAATATACAATATTATTTTTGGGATTCCTAGGATCCTCAACATCGTATTTCCTTTCCAACTCCCTGTTTAATCTAAACATGGAACCATTTGGAGTTGGAATGGTGGCATAAGTTAAATCCATTTGAAAATGACCACCTAAATCTGCAGTTGTATTCCTTGAAAGCAACATACCCCAAGCATTAGACACATCAATCACAACAATTTCCATCTCTATCATAATGTCTAGGAATGCAACCAAGTGTACTTGTAATCCTTTAATTAAACCATGCACCTGAATTGTCTTGTTATCCATAGCACAAATGTTATGATAAGGTCTACATATTCTTAAGTTTAATTGTTCCATTACTTTCTTAGTCATAAAATTTGAGCTAGATCATAAGTCAAGTATGCAGTTGTGAAGAATAAAATCATTCATGAGAAAAGATAAGTAAAAAGGTCTATTCTTTTCATTTCCCCTACCCATATTCTGCAAAATAAAAGATGCATATTGATAAGCTATTACTGGTGGAATGTCAACATTATTCTAAGAAGGATTTTATATGGCTTTGAGTAGCTTTTCCCTCTAATAAGGAATCTTCATTCTTTCTGACACAGGCACCAACATATTTTCATTAATTAACCACCCTCCTAAGTCAATATTTAAATCTGAGCTTGCATACACATTTGACTTAGGATGGGTTGTGGCTACCTTGGGAATGTTTGCTTGATTTTTATCTCGACTTCTATTTTCATTCCTTTGGTAGGTAATGCCTCTATATCTAGCCATTTCGGCTACTTCTTGTGGAGTAGGCTTTGGACAAAACTTTTGTGTTGCCTTATCCACCACAACATTGTTCATGCAACTTACCCCCTCACTATGTTTCAACAAATCCATCCAATCATGCATGCAAACATTATACTCATGACCAAACATATTAACTTGTTTATTTTCTGTTCTATAAGGTCCCATTTCATCACAAATGTGAAGAAAGACTTGGCAAGTTGATTCTTCATGAAATTGTCCACAAGGTCTATAATAAGGAATAGCTTGGTGGTCAACCAAGTCAGTGGATTCAAATGGATTTGGTGGCCTTTGATCTTGGGGAGGAGGTCTCTTAGGTCATTTATCAGTTGGCCTATGTTGGGGCCTACTAGCTTGACCCCTTTCCATGGCTATCAACCTATTTTGCATGGCATTCATTTGACTAACATGTTCCTTCAATTGATTAGCATGATTAATTTCCATTTGTTTACTCAATTGAGTGAGTTCCTTAATGCCATCATTAGAAGATTCTTGATTCTCAACTTATTTTTTCTTCTCATCATAAGGTTGGGAAGAAGTTCCTCTAGTAAAACCAGGAATATTAGATTTCCTAGCATCATGCATATTCTTATCAATCCTCACAGACATAACTTGTGCTTCCTTAAGTGTTTGAGGATCTATGTCCCTTAGTGCATATCTCATTTCCCCCTCAAAAGCTTCCATATAATAAATCAAAATTGCAGCGTCTGAAGGCTTAATATATGTAGGGAGACTTTTCACCAAGTCAGTAAATCTTTTTTTAAATTCATCCATAGTTTCATTTTCCTTTTTATGACTTGAACTAAGGGAAGCTAGTAAAAACATATTTTCCTTCTGATCACCCCACCTTTCCTTGAAAGATTTCACTATTTCGGCTAGGGTGCTAAATTTGTTGGGGTCAAATTCTGAAAACCACTCTACAACATCCCCTTCCAAAGAGTACAAAAATAATGTCATCTTGACATCCTCTTCATCATGACCCCGACAATACTTCAATATACATAGATCAAAATTCAACACATGAGAGTTGACACTAACAACATTATTTCCTGAAAAACAAGGCAACTTCTCAATGTCTTTGTCAGGAATCACGTGTGGAGCCCCTTGGATTGCTGCAAAATTCAAAGGCCTCAAAAACATACTCATGGTTACGTTAGAATTAGGTGTTGTAGTATTAACAATTGGTTGATTATTAATTTGAAACAAGTATTGGATATGAGTGAGTGTTTCTTCCCTAAGACTTTCAAGTATCCTTCTAAGAGAAAGGTGATTTAATCTCCTCCTATAAACCTTTTCAGGTTCATAAAAAGAGTAAGTCACTCCTTGTGAAGTGATCCTAGTAGTATACTTGACATATTTGTTCAATGGAGTCGCCACTTGAAGAGAAAGCAAACAAAACAACCAATCCAAGTTAAAAGAATTTAGTGACTAAAGTTTATTACTTAGTTTTAAAATAATAAATTAGTTAAGTCGTTTAGACCAAGGATATAAGACTTATCCCTGGCGACGACACCAAAGATGTTGCCATACTTATACACACTTGCAAACGTGAGCTAAGTCCAACTCACTTAGTGTGTCCTTGGAGGTACAACGCCTAGGTTCAAAGCCCATTGTCACCTCAACTTGAACATCTTTCGTCTAGGCTTACTCCTAGGGAAGCCAAGGGGGGTAGACCCTAGTTACTAGAGGAAGTTAAAAGTGAATTTCTAGGAGCTGATTTTAGTTGATTAAAAGTTTGGGGGATCTAGCCTATATGCAAAAGAAGCAATGCAAAGTGCAAGTCTTTCAATGCAAAAGAATTCCTTTCCCTAAGTCTTATAAGACTAGTGCTTAAGATTGGGCAAGGGGTCAACTAAGTTTAAGGGAGTTTCGTTTTTACAAAGATTACAACAACAAAAAAACTAGATACAAGGTAAAACTAGATACAAATAAATGAAAGAAACAATTATCTACAAAGTTACAATACAACAATGAAGATACAAGCTATACAAATTATACAAGAAAAACAACTAACTTGTAAATGACTTGAATGTGCAGGTAAAAGAGATATTGTTTAGAAGAAGATACAACCACAACACATAAGCCAACTATCCCAAACAAGAGTGCCTCCAAGGGATGCGCAACTCAAGGGGAAGCCTTCAATGGAATACACAACCACAAGCTCCAAACAATGAAGAAACCTCCAAAGGATGCACAACTTCAACGAAGGAGATCAATCACATAAAGATTAAACTTAACTCGAAATTAAAGCATGAAAAAGAGGCCTCCAAGGGCTAAAGAGCAACTTCTAAACCACCTAATCCAATCCACAAATGATTTAAGTAACTTGCATAAAAGATGTAAAATTAAAGTGCTTGCAAGAGTGTACTAAAGCATGAACCACATAAGATGTACCCAAATAGATTGTCCAAGGTTAAATGAATTGATTTTAGGATTAGTTAAGTTATTAAGTTATAAGTGAATCGTAGACTAAGTGACTACCCAAGAACTCTCCCCGCTTGTACCAAAAGAGTTACTGGGTGATCAATAAGTGAGGCAAACAAGGCCACACCCTAGCTCCATAGGTTAACCCAGGAATAGAAGTACTTCACAAGGAGGACGTTGAGTGTTGTGAGATCGTCCCCGATCTAGCACCCCCCGCTTCTTCCTTAAATTCTCTTTTTGATGGAAAAGTTGGGACAATAAAAGGTGACCTATTAAGATAAGTTGATTTTAGGCCCTATGAGACTAAGGTAAATTGAGTTAGTTTAAGTTAGATTATATTAAGTTAAGGTGATTGTAAATGTAGTGTTTGTGTAAAGAGTGTTTGCAAGATAAACAAAGTACTTGAAAGATGCACTTGACAAGTAAAGTACTAAAAGTAAATTGCAAGAGAAATTAAGTGCTTGAAACAAACCATAAGATTATATAAGGTTGCAAGACATAAGAGTAAAGCACTTGTAAATATTAAACCATTAAGCAATGTAATTGAAAATTAAATGACTTGCAAGAAAGTAAAATACTTGGAAAGTTAAATTGCAAGAAATGAAATGTGCTTGAAAGTAAAATGTCCAAATTAAAGATAGTTAGCAATGGATAATGGAAAACAAGATGAGAAAATTAAACCATTATGCCTTCATGGGCCTAAACTAGCACACGGTTACTTCTTAGATTAGATTTAGACCATTAAGCAATTGAAAGAAAGAAAACCATGAACTAATCTAGCCTTACGATTTTGGGGGTTGGCAAGGCCAAGTACACTCCAAGGTGTAGGCAAACAATGATGAAAGTAAAAACTTGAAAAAAAACTAAACTACACAACCTCAACAAGTGCACAAGGTGAAGGAAAAAGCCTTCCAGTTTTGTGCACAAGTGGGTGCAAAAACTTGAAGTAAAGCCTAGCCTCTCAATCTTGTCCTAATGACAAGTAGGGCAAACAAATCAAAGTAAATTGCAGAAAATAAACTCTACTTGCTAGCCTTATGGTTTTGGGGGTTGGTTGGGCCAAAAACTCACTAAGATGTAGGCAAACAATTAATAAAAAATGCAAGAATTTAAATACAAGAGAATTGCAAGCCCTTTGGGACTCCCTTGGGATTTCTTACAATGAGTAGAATGAAGAAGAAGAAGGAGTATTATGTTACCTAACGTTGGGAGGTTGTACTTCATCTTTGTATGGCCCCAAATGGCCTCTTGGACACCTCCTTAGTCACTAACCTGCAAAAAACCAACAAGCAAAAGCTTGTTGGAAATGCTGCAAAAGTGAACAATTTTAAGAAAAATTTTGTTTTTTACACAGAAATTTTCTGCAAAAAATTACAGCAAGATATAACAATTTATATGACCTATTCTAAGTGTTAGAATACCCAAAAATATGATGGAGATGTACAGAAATAAAATGCAGAAATTTTAGAGGGTGAAAATGGGTCAAAAGAGAAGATTTACAGATCTGAAATCTTCTCTTAAAACCCTAAATAATCTTGTCAAACTTTCAAGTTAAACTACAAGAAACAAGAGGAATGTGAGTAGATCTAGAGATTAATTCAAAATACTTTGAAATAATAATTAGAAACTCACTAGATCTATAACAATACTATCATAAACCTACACTAGCAAAGTACTTTGCTAAAAATTCATACCCTATATCTCAAAGCATGCATAAGAAGAATGAAAACAAATGAACAAGATCACCTCATGTAAAAGATGGCACCAAGAATACTCTCAACACCAATTGCCTCCAAAGATTTCCTTTATTGATAGTAGAACGTTGTTGCAAATACTTGCAACAAGCTTCTCTTAAAAAACTAGAGCCAAAATGAGAGAGATGGGAGAGTGAGGATAAATTTGGGTAGAGACAATAGCAATAGAATTGGTGAGAAATGAGGAGGGGAGGGGTTTGATTTATACTTGGAGAGCAAGGGTTACCCCTCTTGGATCTCCTCCAAGTGTCATTCCATAAGAATCACACTTTTAGGGTTAGGGATTTGGTATGGTGAGATGGCATGAGTTGTCACTCATTTTCCAAGTCAAAAGGGGAGGTGAAGGGTCTAGAAGGGCGCACTAGGGGAGAGAGGGCCCACTTTAGTTTAATTTTTCACTTTCCATAGTTTCCTCAAGGAGGGGGGCACAACTTCCTTAAGGGGG
>SNQJ01S0218866.1:0-13646 GCA_010110895.2 Picea sitchensis
TATATATAAATTAATTAAAATAAAAAAAAAATCAAATCGGGCACGCATGAAGCCCACGTTCCCACTTTGCTTCCTCCATCTCCCTCGTATCTAACCCTAAAACCCTACACCTTCCAGCTCTTCGAACCCTATGCATCCTTCCTCTACTGCCTCCTTCTCATCTATCGAGACCTTCCTCGCTCAGCCAGTGTAGCATTGAGCTTTTCTTTTTGGATGTTTAACCTCATAAATGCAGGGAATGGCGTTCGAGCGGTTGGTTCTCAGTCTCTTGATTTGCAGTTGCAGGCTCTTTCTGTTGATGTAATAGCCAACTCCTTAAAGAAGAAAAAGAGGTCTCTTCGCTATATGCTATTTTCCACTTCCTGACTGGAGGGTTTTGGCAGCATCACCATCGAAGCATTGAATCAGCAATGGATCAGAACAGCAAAAGAATTGTCATGGCACTACAGAGTGGGTTAAAAAGTGAGCTGACATGGGCCTTAAATACTCTTACAGTGTTGTCCTTCAAATAAAAGGAGGATCTTCGAAAAGATGTTACTCCTCTTACTTCAGCAGTGTTATCTACGACGTCTACTGCAGTGCTACAAAGTATTCAATCAGAAATGGTTACAAGGTATGGCGGTTGAATTTTAAAGTTGCGAATTGCATCCAGATTTGGAGATCGCATCGCATCCCATTGGTAATTGTCGAATATTCTAAAATGCGACATTGACAATACCCGTAGCTGAAGGAAGCACCTTCAATTCTATTGTAAATGCATTCACATCCTCGAATGAATGCATCACCAACCTAAGCCTTCTCTTGGGTTGGGAGATCTTAAGGTCGCGGGTTCAAATCTCTTGGACCTTGCACTATGGCCATCCGAAGAAGGCTTTCTTTCGATCTTCTCCGCTACGATAGCTGAGGGGATGCGGAAGAAGACGGAGATTTTGTCAATGGCAATGACAATGCCAAGCCTGGAATTCCTACCTGGAATGGCTCAGATGTTGCCGCTACATCACACTGCAGACGACGCTGAAATAAGGGTTTAAGGAGAACTACCACAGATTTACCACTCTTTTCAGCCCCGGAAAATGGCCAAATCCATGGAAATAATGTTGCAGAGAATTCCTTAAATTCCCCCTCCACTATCCTGGACATCGGATTCTTCACTGAAGACACTGTGGAACGATCCAGATCAAGATTTTTAGAACAAACTAAAGCAGGGAACGGGGAATTTCATGCCATGCAGAGAACTCTGTATTACTATTGATAGCAGATGATAATAATAATACCAAGAAAGATGAGCCAGATGCCTTGGATAATCAAATAGAACACACGAACACAGATGATTCTTTGATTTTCTCACAAGAAACAGATATGGATGCAGATGCAAATGGATTTATAGGTATTGATTCAGCCGACCCAGAGGACAGGGTTTTTGTTTGTTTTCCAGCGACACGTATATCGACCGTCGTGAATACGCTATCAAATCTTGAAGATGTTTCGAATACGTGCAACAATTGGGGTTCTCCTCCTGAGTTGAGGCAGTGGACAGTGACTGCGAGTTTGAATGTAAAGTCCAACTCTTGCATGAAATGCATAGTTGAGACTGAAACAGTGGAAGAGGAGGCTCTGAATGGGGTTGCTACCCCAAGCGTTGGATTCCAGCAGCAGCCGCCACCTGACAAGGATTCAAATAAGGGAATGGTGAGTTTCGGAGATCCCCAGCAACCACTGGATTGGGAGCGTGTGATCGCTCACAACTCTAAATGTAAGTATCTATCGTTCATACAAAACCTCATCTAGTAGTTAGTTGGTTCAATTTGCCTGCCATTCATTCATAGCAATGATTTCAATTTTCAAATTTCTTACAATCAGTCCATTGCGCTAGCACTATAAATGGATTTGCTAGTTAAATTTTCTTAAACTAACAATCCATCCCCTATTCCTACACTTCATTCAACTCCATCCCCTATTCCTACACTTCAACTCTGAAATGAAAACGTGCAAATCCTTTCCCTTTAGCCATAGAAGAGGTTAGAGTCACAAAAGAAAATTTGTAAAGTTGCAATAGACCATTTGGGTCTCTGAATGTTTGGTGTTGGTACTTTCAGTTTTTTGCCAGACAATTGGGGACTTCAGACGATATCTCCTCGGGTAGTTTCTTCTTGATATACATACATCTTCTCGAGGAACAGACTATTACATGCATTGTCAGCATGTAGAGATGCATGCTCGTTTAAAAAATTATTCTTAAATGAGCAATGCATTACCTTGTTCTATTTTGTTTCCCTGTGTTTGGTTGTCCTCAAGACCATTCCTTTGTTGACTTATTGTTTTTTTGAAATAATACTTCCTATATTCAAATAAATATATTTACATCGTCAAAGAAAAAACAAAGTTGGAAGGATATTTACAATGGCACTCAAATCCTCTTCCTCGATGCTACTAAAACAGTAATAAAGTCCAAATAGGCAGCAGGTTCTAACAACTTGGCATCTTTGGTAAGCAAAAAAACCTTTTGCTAAAAGTTGCATGCATACCTCATATCTCTACATATGATAAAAGGCAGACAAAGAGCTAATGCCATTCTCAAAAACACATTTACACCAAAGTTTCTGGAGGAGAAACAAAGCAGAGATTCTCAGACAGTGCCAAATACCACTGAGAGAAGAGCGAACTAGAGACCTGAAGTCACCAAACAAGGTTGCATGCCAATGCACCATCCCCTTAAGAATAGCTGCAAGCCTGCATGTTGTGCCCGCTCTGATACCGAATGTAGGGGTAGGTTTAGGGTTGATCGTAGTTTTCAGCAGCTATATGTTTTGTTCAGAGAGTGCTTTCGGATCCATCGCATAGGTTTTATGTTCTTCGACGTTTCGGACCAAACTAGTGTGGTCCATCATCAGGAAAGCGCGTTTTGAAAAATGAAGGAAAAAACAATAATCGCAAAAGTCTTAGAACAGAAATAGCTATATGTTTCTCACACAAATTTTAGGATGTAATTTTTTTTTATTAACTTCATTTTAGATGTCATAAATATTTTGTTATGATACCCAAATATTTATGTAACAACCCTAGTAGCTTGTTTTACTTTAGTAAATTCGTGTTAAAATTCATATTGCATTTATTTATTTTATTTTTTATTTTTATTAAAATTTTTGTGTTTTGTTTGCAAGTTAGGCGTAGCTGGAGTTAGAGCTGGGAACTTGGCCCATAGGCCTAGATTTCAAACTAAGACGCTCTGATACCATGTGTAGGAGCCAAATAGATTTAAACATCAATTTATTTCATAAACTAAGACAGTAACTTCATAATAGTAACTTCAGTAACTTAAATTTAACAATGAATAATAAATTTTTATAACAGATTAAAAACAATGCATAATTTTAAATACCTAGGTCTGATGCTAACCCTCTGCCTGTTCGCTTGCCTTGTTGACCGCTGCTGCACTGTGTAAACGCTGCCCGAAACCTAGTTCCACCCTGCCAACCAGGTAACTTCCTAGCTCCAGGATATCATATGGATATCCTGGCCCCCGTGCCCAAAACCTCCAGCAAACCGGTGCCTGTACTGATCCAATCCAACTACAAAACTCCACTCCTCTCTGCAATCCAAGAGCCCCCAAAATCAATCCCCCCAATCTCCCGTAGAATTCCCTCTCGTAAACCTCCTTCCCCTCCATATTCCTCCTTCACTGACTCATGCATTTACTTCCTTACCTACTCCTCGTTAATGCCCCTTATCCTTTCCTTTATTATTTCATCCTCTCGTGATTAATATGTTATCCCTTTCTGTGTACGTAACCTTTTAATTTAAATAATATAACTTATTAATCTACTAAATTTAATACTCTTGTTATTAAATGTAATAGGTAGTTAATTAATTAATTAATTAATCAAAATTATAACCTTTAATTAATTGATAACTACTTAATTAATATCATTAGATCAATCTTTGTTTAATTAATACCTTGTTAAGACAATTAATCCCCTAAATAAATTTTTACTTAATAAACCCTAAGTATATATTCTATTAGGGTTGTTACAACGGTTCGAACCCGGTGGACTCCAAAACAAATTTTTCCAAAAACTTAACCAATGAATGGGTGCCACGTGGAAGCCCATGACTGGGCCATGTGGCACTGTATCATATGCCAACTAGCTTCCACGTGTCAGTGCATGATTTGACCATCTTCCAGCCACTTGTCTTCCACGCCAACATCCACTGTACCTATCACATAAGCCAGTTCCACTCGTCACCCTTACAGTGGTGCCACATGTCACCCCTTGACTCATTGAAATGTACTCTCCCAGTCAACAACATATCCACGTCGACATTCCAAGGCACCTTTCCACGTCAGTTGTATGGCCAGTATAGTCAGCTTCCACATGGCACTGTACAGACTGTACAATCAACATTTTTTTTTTTCTGTTTGAAGAAATGAATAGAACATGATATATTGAGCATACGACATTCGTTTGAGCCTATTCAAGTTGTGTTTTGTTCATATTGACAAGTCCTACGCACATGTTCATTTTGAATCCATTCTGAGCACTTTGCGTTTTAGGCCTTCTTGGACCCATTTTGGTCCCAAGATCCAATTTTGGATAACACCTCCCCACTAAAGACCTTTTGGTCCTCCAAACGGTTACTGACCAGTCATCAAGTATGGGATAGGCCACCCGAATTTTTCTCTGTCTTTAAACTTTGTCCTGTGCACCTGTCTCATTAATATCAACTGTAAAACAATCATGATAACCGATAGCATATTGTTAGCCATTTGTACCCTATCACATCTTACTGAAGCCACTATCAACCATGTTGACAACAATACTAATGATAACATCAGAAATATGACTACAAATGAGATGATATGTTTATAATACTTGCACAACATTAGCTTATCTCGAAGCAAAGTGTGTGCAAGATACCGTACCCTTAGCCGTACTACCCGACTACCCAGGTACTAGAGAGTATCTTCCCGAGTGTTTTTCTCGGTGACACTATAGCAGTCCGACGGCCGATAGGTTTATCTAAAGAAGGCTTCAGGAAATCTAGGTCGATCCGTACACAGGTGATGTCTTATGCGCTACCACTTGAAGGGGTACCAACAAGGGTTACAAGGGTGGCCAACAGATGTGCGCTTAAGAACCACTTGTATTTCCTACGTGTATGAATCCCTCAACTACGGGTTTATGCACGTAATGACAGATCTCTATGGCTTAAAGACGTCAGAATACGTCTCTACCCTGAAAAAAATACCCACAATTTATGCCAAGGAAAGTTCTCTGATACCACTTGCAAGATACCAGATATATAAATATGCAGAACAGAAATAAAATGCTAGAAATGGCAGAATAACAGTAAAATATCCAGCATAATATTCACAATACACAGAAATGATATATGAAATAGCAATAGAAAAAACACTTTGATTCAAAAAGCAATGTTCACAGGCCTCTTCGAGAGGGCAACCTCCTGTCGAGCAACGCTCTGTTACAATAATATCCCAGCTAGGGTTCTCATACCCTCGACCCTTATTTATACTAAATATGTCTATTAAGAGAAGCATCTAGAGGAAGATACTTCTAGAAGCGAAAGATTCTATTAGGTCTTCTTACATTCGCCTTATTCTATTTTATTGAAAGGACTTATTAATATTGACCTTTATTACATTCGAATACATTGATCTACTTATGTGTTGGTTAGGACCTTAACAGTGTGATTGATCTTCCATTCTACAATCATCTCTCGTTCTTTCTTATGATCAATTACTTGATTTGAAAAAATTATAGGTGTGTTTCTTGCTTGAGTTGCCTTTCTTAATTATTCCATTGTTTGAAGAGATTTATTTTCCTTTAAATGATGAGCATGTACCACATATTCTTTGCCTACTTTGATTAAGTGATATTGATTCTTTTCCCTGCAGAAGATTGATTTGCGATCATACAAATAAGGACTTCCTAAGACCATTCCACATTCCCTGAGTGGCACCACATCACATGTTACGTCATCCATAAACTTAGATGAAATTGCAAACTTTAATGTACATTTCTTTTTTATGTGCAATTGATGATTGTTGCTTATCCATTTAAGTGTGTAAGGCGTATGATGCATCTGAGTGTTAAATCCCAATTGTTTAACCAATTATTCTGAAATCAAGTTAGATTTAGATCCACTATCTATCAATGTGTCAACCTTAGTATGCCTCATAATGACCCTTATGTGAAAAAATTTAATTCTAGAACCAAATCCATCACCAATTTTACCTATCAAACCAACCAACGAGACTTTAGATTCATCACCCGAATCCGATCCCAAGTTTGTTGGTTATGTTGTTGTTGCAACTGTTTGCCTCCCTTTATTTTCTTTGAACCACTTTGGTCTCTTCTCAAGATGCAATTGCCAACAACGGTCCTCATCATGCCATTCTTTCTTGCAATGATTGCAAGAGGGCTTCTCTTCCTTTCTTGCCACTGAATTTTCCTTCTTTCCATTCCACTTCCTTTTGTTCTTTTTCCTTGAAGACGATTCCCCTAATACACCAACCCTTGTTTTCCCTACTTCAATGTATGTTTCTTGAACAGAAACCTCATCAAGATTAGTAGGTCCAAACATAAATACATTATTTCGAATTTGTGCAGGTAAACCTCCTATATACTTCATAAGAGATTCTTGGGTATGTAAAGGAATATTTAAAATCAATACCATCTTATGAAAGCCATATGTGTATTCTTTCACTGTTTGTCCTTTTCTTAGTTTCAGACTTTTCCATTCAATTAAATATTTCTCTTTATAACCCAAAGGATGGAATTGTTTTCTAAGTGAAGAAACAAAAACTTGCCATGATGGAAATACATTACCCACTTGTTGCGTGCAATTTTTCAACTTGCTCTTCCACCAGATGAGTGTTGTGCCTGCAAGTCTAAGTAATGCCAGCCTAATTTGAGTTGCCTCATCCTTGATTTGTTTCACATTGCAATAAACCTCCATCTGTCTAACCCAATTATCAAGTCTCTCTGCATTGACTTCACCATCATACATAGGTACTTCAAATTTTACATCAAGCTTAAGTAAAGGCATTTCATGTTTATGTTTATGGACATGTTTTCTTGCGGTGGATTTAGAACTTGAACTTGAAGAAGAAGAAGGTGATGTAGAAGAAGGAGGTGAAGGAGGAATTTGAGGAGGATCCTCTCCTTCTTCACTTTTTCCCTTTGAAGATTCACCTAGAATAGGTCTCTTCCATTCCAATTAATCCTCATATAGAACCTCCATCATCTCAGACATGGCAAAGAAATTTTTTCGAAACTCTTTCTCATCATGAGAAAGTCCTTCTTCTGATGCCATATTCTCACTTTGAGAAGTTATATTTCTCTCTCCAATCTCAGGATTCTCTTCAATAATATCGCCTTCACCACAAATTATATTTTCCCTGGTAATCATGTAAACTCAAAAACCAAACGTCAACTAGCTCTGATACCACTTGATCCGAAAAGATCTTTTAAATGACAATGGTTGAGTTAATTTGCATGAGTTAAATTACCATTTAGGAAATGAATGAAAGAGGAATAATTAAAGAGGATACATAGAAACCATAAGATAATATACAGATATGAACAAATAAGCATGAATAACAACAAACCATAACAAGAGAAGTTGATAACGGAGTTCAGAAATCTCACCTACGTCTCTGAGCCTTTGTCTCAGTGGGTGAGGATTTAATATTTATATTCAACGCATTAAAATTACATCATAATAGTGCCAAAAAGGTTACAAACTGATCCGGTCCTGTTCTACTAGATCTCAAGAACCCAACAAAATTGACGGCACTGAAATCGGATGAACGAAGCTCCTAGAAATTGCTTGCAAAGGTGCTCTTCTCGATGGCTTCCCTGCATAAAAATGGCTTTGGCTCAACAATCCTTCAACATTTCTCTATTCTTAACCTCTCTCCCATGGCTTCAAGAACCTCTGGTTTATATATAGTAGAAGTGGGTAACAACCTCCCAACTTCTCCCCAACATCTAGCCTCAAAAAGGGCCCAATATCCCCCAATATTGGCCAAAATATCTCAAAACTACTGAGAAAATCACTAAAACATCATATGGTATAAAACCCACATTTAGCAAAATATATAGGTGAAACCCCTAATATTCGGGCTCTTGGTCACCTGGGTGCCTCCATGTGGCCTCACACTAAATGCTTGGCGTGTTGGCCCCTTCGGTTTAGGGTCATGGTCCAGTGGCATGGCCATATGGCCCAATACTTATGCACCCACATGCTCTAACAATAGCTTAACCGTTGGACCCACACCCTTGGTCGCACGCCTTGGTTGGCACACTAGCCCAGTCGACCAAGCACCAACCCTTATCATCTAAACCAAGCGATATACCATCGGTTATATGGCACCTTCGTACAGGAGTTTGAATCAGGGGTTGGGATACAATGAAACACGCACCAAACAATTAACCACAAGTCACATGGTAGGGTTCTATGGTGGTTTGCACTGGGAGCTAGGGCCTAGCCCCAACCCTATCCTCCATCGTCGGGACATAAAATTCAACATAAGCATATATGAAAACATATAGTGGTAAGAACCATTGTATAGGTAGGTTGGTATCCCAGCCTATGTGAAGACTCTGGTGCCCATGGAGGTCACGTTCGATGGACTCCAATTTTGTTTTTTCCAGAACATTAATCAATGAATGGGTGCCATGTGGCCGCCCATGACTGGGCCATGTGGCACCGTACCATACACCAACTAACTGCCACGTGTCAGTGCATGATTCAACCATATTCTAGCCATGTTTCTTCCACATCAGTATCCACTGTACCTGTCACGTAATCCAGTGCCACATTCCACCCTTGCAGTGGTGCCACATGTCACCCCCTGACTCATCCACCTATACTTTCCTAGTGAGAAATCTGTCCGCTTCAACATGCCAATGCACCCTGCCACATTAGTTGTATGATCGTACGACCTGCACAGTCAACTGTCATGTGGCACTGTACGAATTGTACAGTCAACAATGTTTTTGCTTGTTTGACTAAATGAACAGACCACGATATATTGAGCATACAATGTATGTTTGAGCCCGTTCAAGTTGAGTTGGGTTCGTATCGATGAGGCCTACGCACACGTCCGTTTTGAAGCCATTCTAAGAACTTTGATTTTTAGGCCTTCTTGGACCCATTTTTGTCCCGAGATCGAATTCTGGATTAAGAAGAAAATATGAAGGAGAAAGCAATAAAGATGATATTACATCTGAAAATGAAAAAAATAATAATAATAACATGATGGGTGAAGGTCCCAATAAAGAATGTGAAATTCAATATGAAATAAATCAAGCCCAAGAAAAGGAAGTTCATATAGAAGAATATGGGACAATATCAAATTCTGATGATGTCATAATTTGTTAGCTAAAGAAAGAAAATACAAAAAAAAAGTTTAAATTGGTTTCTATAAAATCAAAGGATCATGCAAAAAGTTTTTAAAAATAACATATGGAAAATATTGACTATCTATATATTAGTGGTAAAAAAAAAATCATTGGTAGGGTTAGTTGTAGAATACAAGAAGAAGAAAAATAGACAAAGAGGAGCATCACCTTAGGATGAGCATGACCTCAGAAGGAGCAAGAAAATATAATTTTTGTCATATTTGTAAAAAAAGGGGAGAAGAAGAAAAATAAAGGTAGCAGAGAAGTTCAAGGAGTATCATTCAACAAAGATCAATTGATAACAAAATTGGTATTAAATCAATTGGTATCAATCCTCAATTGATATTCCTATGAAATATCAAAGAAGAATAAGAAGCATATGAAAAAGATCAGTAAGATTCATACTCTTGTTCTATTTGACAAAGGAAAGTCAGTGAACACTCAGGAGGAGTATTTTCGTTATCAAATAAGAAAGTAATTAGATTAAGTTTTGAAAGACTTGATCACTACAAGTTGGTACAAAAAAGACTACTTATTTGAACACAAATATCCCAATGAACTGAGACAATAAGTTAGTAAATTGACAGAGGAAGAGACCTTGTCAAGAAGAGATACCCCTTTAGAAACAAAGGGGGAGAGCAGTTAGAGGAAGAGAGACCAAATTGATAGGGGGAGTCATTCAGTTATGGCATACTTAACATGATTGCAAGGGGAGTTACCCAAGTTCATATTTTGGTCAACAACATGCACATTGACAAAGTTTTATCATAAGGGGAGCAACCCTTTACCATTGATTTCAAAGGGGGAGTGTAACTTCAGAGGAGAGAAGCATCATCACAGAGGGAGTTTGTGTATGAAGTTAGTGTTTTCCCTTAATTACAAAGTGGAAGATTGTTGGCATTATTGATTATGTGTTATCATTGATGGCAACATGAGTCCAACATGTACAATAATCAGAAGAAGACAAAGATCACCTTGTGGAAGAAACAATTTGTGATCATTGTTGATGATGATAGGATCAACAATGATCCTATGACTCTAAAGCTCGGGAGAGGTAGAATGCAGGGAATCCATGTACATAATAAGTAACGAAGAACAAGGAATTAATATCTCATGAGAGTTAACGACTGAAGATGAGAGCATAAAATAATGCACAATTTGTTATTAAAAGCTTGAGAGAAATAACAATGAGAAGATCAGAAGAAAGAACGTTGATCTAATCTCAAAAGAGATGGCACATATGAGTCGTTCATTCTTATTTCAGGACAATCCAGGATCGTTAGATTGAGGTGAAGTCAGAGGTTGTGAAGGATTACAATATCAACCATCATATCTGAAGAAAGATCTTTAGATGGTTTCCCAACCGTTAGATCAAGATTTTATCTAGAGTTAATTATTAGTCGTTGATATGGAATAGAAAAGGGGAACCGTTAGATCAACAACAGTCAACTTCGTCACTAAATACTCCAGAGAAAAGAAGCCCAGAATGGGTAATATTACTCGAAGACCGAAGTCCCAAAGTGGACATGAGTCATCTGATCCAAGGAACACTTTGGATAATATATCGACTATTAGATCAAGTAAAGTGGGAGGATAGGATAAGAAAAAAAGAAGGTCAGATCCCCAAAGTCTCGAAGTGAATGAGGACCATTGGATCTGGACAGTACATGATGGCTATTGGATCAAAATAGTGGTCAACTTCGGCGCTGACCACTTTGGCGAAAAAGGATTCAGAACATATGAGTTCACCTGAAGATCGCAGCCCCGAAGTCCCGAAGTGAATGAGGACCATCGGATCTGGACAATACATGATGGTCTTTCGATCAGAATAGTGGTCAACTTCAGCGTTGACCACTTCGGAAGAAAAGGGTTGAGAACACGTAAATTCACTCGAAGCATCGAAGGACGAAGTCATTCTCAACAATCGATCTAAGATACATTTCAGGAGTTTTGACAACTGTTAGATCTAGGAGGAGAACATGTGCCACATGAAGAGATCCATGACAGGACGAATACATCAGAAAGGACACGTGGCACAATCAGATAATGACAAGTGTCAATATCAATTTGGGATTTCATGTATGCGTAGGTTACAAATCTAAGTGACACATGGTATCCACTCAGTCAGTTCCATGTCATCAAGTTACATCACTCCAGGAGTTTGTACTTCCAGAGTTTCACCACCAGCAAATAGTCAAAGTCTCGAAGTACCAAAATGAATGAGAACCATTCATTGTGCAAGTAAAATCCAACCATACGATCTACTTTGGCGAAATGAACTCTGAAATATTGAAGGGTCATGAAGGAGAAATCACCTAAAGCATTGAAGGCTGAAGTCAACGTTGATCGTTGATCTAAGATAAATTCAAGAGAATTCTCAGTCATCGATCCGAGACACAGATCAACAAATAATCTTGGCCATCCATCTTAACCTTTTATTAAGTCATAGTCGTTGATCAAAGTATAGTGGAAAGATAAAGTAAGCGTAAATCACAAAGTAATGCTAATTGTTGATCTACTTCGGGAGCATTCTCAATGGATGATCAAGCATAGTTGAAGGAGAGCGTAAGTACAGGTGTTAAGGGAAAGCAAGCAGTCATCACTACTTTATGACTTATTCGGTAGGTAATCACTTCGGAGGAATTTTGATCAGGGGATCAAATTTTGCTCAAAAATTCAAAGTGTTCGGAATCGCTTCAAATCGAATGAGAGTGTAGACTTCGTCGTTGTGAACCCAACGCAACTCATTTCGTCTCAAACGGACCTCGGGAGTGAGAGATATCGCAATCTGTTCGGATCGTCAAATAGGCAAAAAAGGGACGCTGACTATGCAGTCCGTATAGGCTGACGTGGCAGAGTCCGTACACTGACATGGCAGAGGTTATGTGGCAGTTTTTGATTGGCTGACAGTTGGGCGAATCATGTCTTGACACGTGGCAGTTTTTGGTTTGTGTTTGGATACCATGTGGCCCAATCATGGGCCACCACGTGGCATCATTATATTGGTTCAAAATTATGGAGTCCGTGGGATTCGAACCCTGGACCTCCACACTGGTCAAAGCTTTTGTAAAGTCTTCCCTGCCAATGGGCCACACGTTGTTTCTTGATAAATATATGTGATATAAATTATTTGAATGAATGTAATGGTTGATATGGCGGGGTGTCCAGTCGGGGCTTAGCTCCAACCCATGGTTCTATGTTTTAATACATGTGACCACTTACCATACGGCGGGCACGCGCGGGAGTGTATTTCAAATGGAGCCCGTGTTCGCATACATTTTAAGCCATACGACCAATATTTATACACGGAGCCCGTGGTCATGTGTATTATGCTATGTGACCATGTGTTTTATGCGCGCGGGTTTTGATTTGTTTATTCAAACTGTTAGCACAGTTGCTACGGGTGGTCCATGCGCCTGACACTTGGCGCTTAACTGTTGGCTAGCCCTTTTTGTAAATGTGTGTGGTCATATTATGAACCCATATGCCCGAGAGCTTGGTGGTTAGGGGCTGACGTGCTTATCACCATCCTACAGTTCACACCGTTTACACGGTTGCGTTCGGTGCCAGGTTTTCACGCTTTAAATTACGTGTGTTCTAGGTTGAATGAACAAGGGTGCATTTTGTAGATGCAGAGACAACAAGCTTGAAGGGGAGACTTCAAAGAAGCCTAACTTCTTTGTTTTTTGGCCAAACGAGGTGCCGAAAGAGCCCAGCTAGGGGTTTTTGGACGCTCTGAAGCCATTGGAGCAGTTTGTTGGTCAATTTGAGCATTGTAAAGAACGTTTTTGAGAACTTTGAGCAATTAATAATAATGGTCCATTGGAAGATGGACTAGGAGATGTATCCCAAGAGAGGGGTGAACTCCTTTATCACTTGTTGTGTTTATGTGCTTATGTTCATTGATTATGTTGTTGTTTATTGTGTATTAAATGAGTAAATCCTATTAAATGATGTGTTGCAAAGTTGATCCATTTGCTTTTAACACATAAACTTTACTTGCAAATATTTTCAATATTTCAAGTCTTCTTCATTTTTAGATCAAGTTGGTATCAGAGCACTGGTTTTTGAAGAGTTGATTATTTTGCAAGTGTTTTGTTTCTGATGCTCACAAGGTTGAAACTCACAAGAGGAGAAGGTCAACTTGTGGAGCCAAGTTCTCATCCTTCAAGGAGGAAGCATATACAATCACCGCAAGTTTCAAGGAGGCATTCACCA